>JAWNPB010000141.1:0-151170 GCA_035045355.1 Drosophila lacicola | reverse complement strand
AACCCATCGATTTTTGAAATATTTGAATGCCAATTGATAATAGTGATCCGTACGAATTCAAAAAGGTATAACATTTCAAAATCTGACAATATTTACCCGAGATATTCAAAAAAAAATCATCAAAAAAGTTTTGATTTTCGAACCGACCCCGATTTTTAGAAAAAACGTGATGTAACCCCTTGCCATTTTGCTGATTTTGTTCAAAATTTAGATTTTCATTTGTTTGATGCCAATCGATAGTAATGATCCTTACGAGTCCAAAATGGTATAAAATTCCCAAATCGCACATTATTTGGCCGAAATATTGCACAAAATCATCAAAAAAGGTTGACTTTACAAACGAATCTGTTTTTAGTCAACCACCTATTTTAACCCATCGATTTTCGAAAAGTTTGAATGCCAGTTGATAATTGGGATCCGTACGAATTCAAAAAGGTATAACATTTCAAAATCTGACAATATTTACCCGAGATATTCAAAGAAAAATCATCAAAAAAGTTTTGATTTTCGAACCGACCCCGATTTTTAGAAAAAACGTGATGTAACCCCTTGCCATTTTGCTGATTTTGGTCAAAATTTAGATTTTTACTTTTTTTGATGCTAATCGATAGTACTGATCCTTACGAGTCCAAAATGGTATAAAATTCCCAAATCGCACATTATTTGGCCGAAATATTGCAAAAAATCATCAAATAAGGTTGACTTTACAAACGAATCTGTTTTTGGTCAACCACTTTTTTTAACCCATCGATTTTTGAAATATTTGAATGCCAATTGATAATAGTGATCCGTACGAATTCAAAAAGGTATAACATTTCAAAATCTGACAATATTTACCCGAGATATTCAAAAAAAATCATCAAAAAAGTTTTGATTTTCGAACCGACCCCGATTTTTAGAAAAAACGTGATGTAACCCCTTGCCATTTTGCTGATTTTGTTCAAAATTTAGATTTTCATTTGTTTGATGCCAATCGATAGTAATGATCCTTACGAGTCCAAAATGGTATAAAATTCCCAAATCGCACATTATTTGGCCGAAATATTGCACAAAATCATCAAAAAAGGTTGACTTTACAAACGAATCTGTTTTTAGTCAACCACCTATTTTAACCCATCGATTTTCGAAAAGTTTGAATGCCAGTTGATAATTGGGATCCGTACGAATTCAAAAAGGTATAACATTTCAAAATCTGACAATATTTACCCGAGATATTCAAAGAAAAATCATCAAAAAAGTTTTGATTTTCGAACCGACCCCGATTTTTAGAAAAAACGTGATGTAACCCCTTGCCATTTTGCTGATTTTGGTCAAAATTTAGATTTTCATTTGTTTGATGCAAATCGATAGTACTGATCCTTACGAGTCCAAAATGGTATAAAATTCCCAAATCGCACATTATTTGGACGAAATATTGCAAAAAATCATCAAAAAAGGTTGACTTTACAAACGAATCTGTTTTTAGTCAACCACTTATTTTAACCCATCGATTTTTGAAATGATTGAATGCCAATTGATAATAGGGATCGATACGAATTCAAAAAGGTATAACATTTCAAAATCTGACAATATTTACCCGAGATATTAAAAAAAATCATCAAAAAAGTTTTGATTTTCGAACCGACCCCGATTTTTAGAAAAAACGTGATGTAACCCCTTGCCATTTTGCTGATTTTGGTCAAAATTTAGATTTTCATTTGTTTGATGCCAATCGATAGTACTGATCCTTACGAGTCCAAAATGGTATAAAATTCCCAAATCGCACATTATTTGGACGAAATATTGCAAAAAATCATCAAAAAAGGTTGACTTTACAAACGAATCTGTTTTTAGTCAACCACTTATTTTAACCCATCGATTTTTGAAATGATTGAATGCCAATTGATAATAGGGATCGGTACGAATTCAAAAAGGTATAACATTTCAAAATCTGACAATATTTACCCGAGATATTAAAAAAAAATCATCAAAAAAGTTTTGATTTTCGAACCGACCCCGATTTTTAGAAAAAACGTGATGTAACCCCTTGCCATTTTGCTGATTTTGGTCAAAATTTAGATTTTCATTTTTTTGATGCTAATCGATAGTACTGATCCTTACGAGTCCAAAATAGTATAAAATTCCCGAATCGCACATTATTTGGCCGAAATATTGCAAAAAATCATCAAAAAAGGTTGACTTTACAAACGAATCTGTTTTTAGTCAACCACCTATTTTAACCCATCGATTTTCGAAAAGTTTGAATGCCAGTTGATAATAGGGATCCGTACGAATTCAAAAAGGTTTAACATTTCAAAATCTGACAATATTTACCCGAGATATTCAAAAAAAAATCATCAAAAAGGTTTTGATTTTCGAACCGACCCCGATTTTTAGAAAAAACGTGATGTAACCCCTTGCCATTTTGCTGATTTTGGTCAAAATTTAGATTTTCATTCTTTTGATGCTAATCGATAGTACTGATCCTTACGAGTCCAAAATGGTATAAAATTCCCAAATCGCACATTATTTGGACGAAATAATGCAAAAAATCATCAAAAAATGTTGACTTTACAAATGAATCTCTTTTTAGTCAACCACTTATTTTAACCCATCGATTTTCGAAAAGTTTGAATGCCAATTGATAATAGGGATCCGTACGAATTCAAAAAGGTATAACATTTCAAAATCTGACAATATTTACCCGAGATATTCAAAGAAAAATCATCAAAAAAGTTTTGATTTTCGAACCGACCCCGATTTTTAGAAAAAACGTGATGTAACCCCTTGCCATTTTGCTGATTTTGGTCAAAATTTAGATTTTTACTTTTTTTGATGCTAATCGATAGTACTGATCCTTACGAGTCCAAAATGGTATAAAATTCCCAAATCGCACATTATTTGGCCGAAATATTGCAAAAAATCATCAAATAAGGTTGACTTTACAAACGAATCTGTTTTTGGTCAACCACTTTTTTTAACCCATCGATTTTTGAAATATTTGAATGCCAATTGATAATAGTGATCCGTACGAATTCAAAAAGGTATAACATTTCAAAATCTGACAATATTTACCCGAGATATTCAAAAAAAAATCATCAAAAAAGTTTTGATTTTCGAACCGACCCCGATTTTTAGAAAAAACGTGATGTAACCCCTTGCCATTTTGCTGATTTTGTTCAAAATTTAGATTTTCATTTGTTTGATGCCAATCGATAGTAATGATCCTTACGAGTCCAAAATGGTATAAAATTCCCAAATCGCACATTATTTGGCCGAAATATTGCACAAAATCATCAAAAAAGGTTGACTTTACAAACGAATCTGTTTTTAGTCAACCACCTATTTTAACCCATCGATTTTCGAAAAGTTTGAATGCCAGTTGATAATTGGGATCCGTACGAATTCAAAAAGGTTTAACATTTCAAAATCTGACAATATTTAGCCGAGATATTACAAAAAAAATCAACAAAAATGTTTTGATTTTCGAACCGACCCCGATTTTTAGAAAAAACGTGATGTAACCCCTTGCCATTTTGCTGATTTTGGTCAAAATTTAGATTTTCATTTTTTTGATGCTAATCGATAGTACTGATCCTTACGAGTCCAAAATAGTATAAAATTCCCGAATCGCACATTATTTGGCCGAAATATTGCAAAAAATCATCAAAAAAGGTTGACTTTACAAACGAATCTGTTTTTAGTCAACCACCTATTTTAACCCATCGATTTTCGAAAAGTTTGAATGCCAGTTGATAATAGGGATCCGTACGAATTCAAAAAGGTTTAACATTTCAAAATCTGACAATATTTACCCGAGATATTCAAAAAAAAATCATCAAAAAAGTTTTGATTTTCGAACCAACCCCGATTTTTAGAAAAAACGTGATGTAACCCCTTGCCATTTTGCTGATTTTGGTCAAAATTTAGATTTTCATTCTTTTAATGCTAATCGATAGTACTGATCCTTACGAGTCCAAAATGGTATAAAATTCCCAAATCGCACATTATTTGGACGAAATAATGCAAAAAATCATCAAAAAATGTTGACTTTACAAATGAATCTCTTTTTAGTCAACCACTTATTTTAACCCATCGATTTTCGAAAAGTTTGAATGCCAATTGATAATAGGGATCCGTACGAATTCAAAAAGGTATAACATTTCAAAATCTGACAATATTTACCCGAGATATTCAAAGAAAAATCATCAAAAAAGTTTTGATTTTCGAACCGACCCCGATTTTTAGAAAAAACGTGATGTAACCCCTTGCCATTTTGCTGATTTTGGTCAAAATTTAGATTTTCATTTTTTTGATGCTAATCGATAGTACTGATCCTTACGAGTCCAAAATGGTATAAAATTCCCGAATCGCACATTATTTGGCCGAGATATTCCAAAAAATCATCAAAAAAGGTTGACTTTACAAACGAATCAGTTTTTGTTCAACCCCTTTTTTTAACCCATCGATTTTCGAAAAGTTTGAATGCCAATTGATAATAGGGATCGGTACGAATTCAAAAAGGTATAACATTTCAAAATCTGACAATATTTACCCGAGATATTCAAAAAAAAATCATCAAAAAAGTTTTGATTTTCGAACCGACCCCGATTTTTAGAAAAAACGTGATGTAACCCCTTGCCATTTTGCTGATTTTGGTCAAAATTTAGTTTTTCATTTGCTTGATGCCAATCGATAGTACTGATCCTTACGAGTCCAAAATGGTATAAAATTCCCAAATCGGACATTACTTGGCAGAAATAATGCAAAAAATCATCAAAAAAGGTTGACTTTACAAACAAATCTGTTTTTAGTCAACCACCTATTTTAACCCATCGATTTTCGAAAAGTTTGAATGCCAATTGATAATAGGGATCGGTACGAATTCAAAAAGGTATAACATTTCAAAATCTGACAATATTTACCCGAGATATTCAAAAAAAAATCATCAAAAAAGTTTTGATTTTCGAACTGACCCCAATTTTTAGAAAAAACGTGATGTTACCCCTTGCCATTTTGCTGATTTTGGTCAAAATTTAGATTTTCATTTTTTTGATGCTAATCGATAGTACTGATCCTAACGAGTCCAAAATGGTATAAAATTCCCAAATCGCACATTATTTGGCCGAAATATTGCAAAAAATCATCAAAAAAGGTTGACTTTACAAACGAATCTGTTTTTGGTCAACCACTTTTTTTAACCCATCGATTTTTGAAATGTTTGAATACCAATTGATAGTAGGGATCCGTACGAATTCAAAAAGGTATAACATTTCAAAATCTGACAATATTTACCCGAGATATTAAAAAAAATCATCAAAAACGTTTTGATTTTCGAACCAACCCCGATTTTTAGAAAAAACGTGATGTAACCCCTTGCCATTTTGCTGATTTTGGTCAAAATTTAGATTTTTTATTTTTTTGATGCTAATCGATAGTACTGATCCTAACGAGTCCAAAATGGTATAAAATTCCCAAATCGCACATTATTTGGCCGAAATATTCCAAAAAATCATCAAAAAAGGTTTACTTTGCAAACGAATCTGTTTTTAGTCAACCACCTACTTTAACCCATCGATTTTTGAATGCCAATTGATAATAGGGATCCGTACGAATTCAAAAAGGTATAACATTTCAAAATCTGACAATATTTACCCGAGATATTCAAAAAAAATCATCAAAAACGTTTTGATTTTCGAACCGACCCCGATTTTTAGAAAATACGTGATGTAACCCCTTGCCATTTTGCTGATTTTGGTCAAAATTTAGATTTTCATTTTTTTGATGCTAATCGATAGTACTGATCCTAACGAGTCCAAAATGGTATAAAATTCCCAAATCGCACATTATTTGGCCGAAATATTCCAAAAAATCATTAAAAACGGTTGACTTTACAAACGAATCTGTTTTTAGTCAACCACCTATTTTAACCCATCGATTTTCGAAAAGTTTGAATGCCAATTGATAATAGGGATCCGTACGAATTCAAAAAGGCTTAACATTTCAAAATCTGACAATATTTACCCGAGATATTAAAAAAAATCATCAAAAACGTTTTGATTTTCGAACCGACCCCGATTTTTAGAAAAAACGTGATGTAACCCCTTGCCATTTTGCTGATTTTGGTCAAAATTTAGATTTTCATTTTCTTGATGCTAATCGATAGTACTGATCCTTACGAGTCCAAAATGGTATAAAATTCCCAAATCGCACATTATTTGGCCGAAATATTGCAAAAAATCATCAAAAAAGGTTTACTTTACAAACGAATCAGTTTTTGTTCAACCCCTTTTTTTAACCCATCGATTTTCGAAAAGTTTGAATGCCAATTGATAATAGGGATCGGTACGAATTCAAAAAGGTATAACATTTCAAAATCTGACAATATTTACCCGAGATATTCAAAAAAAAATCATCAAAAAAGTTTTGATTTTCGAACCGACCCCGATTTTTAGAAAAAACGTGATGTAACCCCTTGCCATTTTGCTGATTTTGGTCAAAATTTAGATTTTCATTTTCTTGATGCTAATCGATAGTACTGATCCTTACGAGTCCAAAATGGTATAAAATTCCCAAATCGCACATTATTTGGCCGAAATATTGCAAAAAATCATCAAAAAAGGTTTACTTTACAAACGAATCTGTTTTTAGTCAACCACCTATTTTAATCCATCGATTTTCGAAAAGTTTGAATGCCAATTGATAATAGGGATCCGTACAAATTCAAAAAGGTATAACATTTCAAAATCTGACAATATTTACCCGAGATATTCAAAAAAATCATCAAAAAAGTTTTGATTTTCGAACCGACCCCGATTTTTAGAAAAAACGTGATGTAACCCCTTGCCATTTTGCTGATTTTGGTCAAAATTTAGATTTTTACTTTTTTTGATGCTAATCGATAGTACTGATCCTTACGAGTCCAAAATGGTATAAAATTCCCAAATCGCACATTATTTGGCCGAAATATTGCAAAAAATCATCAAAAAATGTTGACTTTACAAACGAATCTGTTTTTAGTCAACCACTTTTTTTAACCCATCGATTTTTGAAATGTTTGAATGCCAATTGATAGTAGGGATCCGTACGAATTCAAAAAGGTATAACATTTCAAAATCTGTCAATATTTACCCGAGATATTAAAAAAAATCATCAAAAACGTTTTGATTTTCGAACCAACCCCGATTTTTAGAAAAAACGTGATGTAACCCCTTGCCATTTTGCTGATTTTGGTCAAAATTTAGATTTTCATTTTTTTTGATGCTAATCGATAGTACTGATCCTTATGAGTCCAAAATGGTATAAAATTTCCGAATCGCACATCATTCGGCCGAGATATTCCAAAAAATCATCAAAAAAGGTTGACTTTACAAACGAATCTGTTTTTGGTCAACCACTTTTTTTAACCCATCGATTTTTGAAATGTTTGAATACCAATTGATAGTAGGGATCCGTACGAATTCAAAAAGGTATAACATTTCAAAATCTGACAATATTTACCCGAGATATTAAAAAAAATCATCAAAAACGTTTTGATTTTCGAACCGACCCCGATTTTTAGAAAAAACGTGATGTAACCCCTTGCCATTTTGCTGATTTTGGTCAAAATTTAGATTTTCATTTTTTTGATGCTAATCGATAGTACTGATCCTTACGAGTCCAAAATGGTATAAAATTCCCAAATCGCACATTATTTGGCCGAAATATTGCAAAAAATCATCAAAAAAGGTTGACTTTACAAACGAATCTGTTTTTAGTCAACCACCTATTTTAACCCATCGATTTTCGAAAAGTTTGAATGCCAATTGATAATAGGAATCCGTACAAATTCAAAAAGGTATAACATTTCAAAATCTGACAATATTTACCCGAGATATTCAAAAAAATCATCAAAAAAGTTTTGATTTTCGAACCGACCCCGATTTTTAGAAAAAACGTGATGTAACCCCTTGCCATTTTGCTGATTTTGGTCAAAATTTAGATTTTCATTTTTTTGATGCTAATCGATAGTACTGATCCTTACGAGTCCAAAATGGTATAAAATTCCCAAATCGCACATTATTTGGCCGAAATATTGCAAAAAATCATCAGAAAATGTTGACTTTACAAACGAATCTGTTTTTAGTCAACCACTTTTTTTAACCCATCGATTTTTGAAATGTTTGAATGCCAATTGATAGTAGGGATCCGTACGAATTCAAAAAGGTATAACATTTCAAAATCTGTCAATATTTACCCGAGATATTAAAAAAAATCATCAAAAACGTTTTGATTTTCGAACCAACCCCGATTTTTAGAAAAAACGTGATGTAACCCCTTGCCATTTTGCTGATTTTGTACGATAGAACTGATCCTTACGAGTCCAAAATGGTATAAAATTCCCAAATCGCACATTATTTGGCCGAAATATTGCAAAAAATCATCAGAAAATGTTGACTTTACAAACGAATCTGTTTTTAGTCAACCACTTTTTTTAACCCATCGATTTTTGAAATGTTTGAATGCCAATTGATAGTAGGGATCCGTACGAATTCAAAAAGGTATAACATTTCAAAATCTGACAATATTTACCCGAGATATTAAAAAAAATCATCAAAAACGTTTTGATTTTCGAACCAACCCCGATTTTTAGAAAAAACGTGATGTAACCCCTTGCCATTTTGCTGATTTTGGTCAAAATTTAGATTTTCATTTTTTTTTATGCTAATCGATAGTACTGATCCTTATGAGTCCAAAATGGTATAAAATTTCCGAATCGCACATCATGCGGCCGAGATATTCCAAAAAATCATCAAAAAAGGTTGACTTTACAAACGAATCTGTTTTTGGTCAACCACTTTTTTTAACCCATCGATTTTTGAAATGTTTGAATACCAATTGATAGTAGGGATCCGTACGAATTCAAAAAGGTATAACATTTCAAAATCTGACAATATTTACCCGAGATATTCAAAAAAAATCATCAAAAACGTTTTGATTTTCGAACCGACCCCGATTTTTAGAAAATACGTGATGTAACCCCTTGCCATTTTGCTGATTTTGGTCAAAATTTAGATTTTCATTTTTTTGATGCTAATCGTTAGTACTGATCCTTACGAGTCCAAAATGGTATAAAATTCCCAAATCGCACATTATTTGGCCGAAATATTGCAAAAAATCATCAAAAAAGGTTGACTTTACAAACGAATCTGTTTTTAGTCAACCACCTATTTTAACCCATCGATTTTCGAAAAGTTTGAATGCCAATTGATAATAGGAATCCGTACGAATTCAAAAAGGTATAACATTTCAAAATCTCTCAATATTTACCCGAGATATTAAAAAAAATCATCAAAAACGTTTTGATTTTCGAACCAACCCCGATTTTTAGAAAAAACGTGATGTAACCCCTTGCCATTTTGCTGATTTTGTACGATAGAACTGATCCTTACGAGTCCAAAATGGTATAAAATTCCCAAATCGCACATTATTTGGCCGAAATATTGCAAAAAATCATCAGAAAATGTTGACTTTACAAACGAATCTGTTTTTAGTCAACCACTTTTTTTAACCCATCGATTTTTGAAATGTTTGAATGCCAATTGATAGTAGGGATCCGTACGAATTCAAAAAGGTATAACATTTCAAAATCTGACAATATTTACCCGAGATATTAAAAAAAATCATCAAAAACGTTTTGATTTTCGAACCAACCCCGATTTTTAGAAAAAACGTGATGTAACCCCTTGCCATTTTGCTGATTTTGGTCAAAATTTAGATTTTCATTTTTTTTGATGCTAATCGATAGTACTGATCCTTATGAGTCCAAAATGGTATAAAATTTCCGAATCGCACATCATGCGGCCGAGATATTCCAAAAAATCATCAAAAAAGGTTGACTTTACAAACGAATCTGTTTTTGGTCAACCACTTTTTTTAACCCATCGATTTTTGAAATGTTTGAATACCAATTGATAGTAGGGATCCGTACGAATTCAAAAAGGTATAACATTTCAAAATCTGACAATATTTACCCGAGATATTAAAAAAAATCATCAAAAACGTTTTGATTTTCGAACCAACCCCGATTTTTAGAAAAAACGTGATGTAACCCCTTGCCATTTTGCTGATTTTGGTCAAAATTTAGATTTTTTATTTTTTTGATGCTAATCGATAGTACTGATCCTAACGAGTCCAAAATGGTATAAAATTCCCAAATCGCACATTATTTGGCCGAAATATTCCAAAAAATCATCAAAAAAGGTTTACTTTGCAAACGAATCTGTTTTTAGTCAACCACCTACTTTAACCCATCGATTTTTGAATGCCAATTGATAATAGGGATCCGTACGAATTCAAAAAGGTATAACATTTCAAAATCTGACAATATTTACCCGAGATATTCAAAAAAAATCATCAAAAACGTTTTGATTTTCGAACCGACCCCGATTTTTAGAAAATACGTGATGTAACCCCTTGCCATTTTGCTGATTTTGGTCAAAATTTAGATTTTCATTTTTTTGATGCTAATCGATAGTACTGATCCTAACGAGTCCAAAATGGTATAAAATTCCCAAATCGCACATTATTTGGCCGAAATATTCCAAAAAATCATTAAAAACGGTTGACTTTACAAACGAATCTGTTTTTAGTCAACCACCTATTTTAACCCATCGATTTTCGAAAAGTTTGAATGCCAATTGATAATAGGGATCCGTACGAATTCAAAAAGGCTTAACATTTCAAAATCTGACAATATTTACCCGAGATATTAAAAAAAATCATCAAAAACGTTTTGATTTTCGAACCGACCCCGATTTTTAGAAAAAACGTGATGTAACCCCTTGCCATTTTGCTGATTTTGGTCAAAATTTAGATTTTCATTTTTTTGATGCTAATCGATAGTACTGATCCTTACGAGTCCGAAATGGTATAAAATTCCCAAATCGCACATTATTTTTCCGAAATATTGCAAAAAATCATCAAAAAAGGTTTACTTTACAAACGAATCTGTTTTTAGTCAACCACCTATTTTAACCCATCGATTTTCGAAAAGTTTGAATGCCAATTGATAATAGGGATCCGTACGAATTCAAAAAGGTATAACATTTCAAAATCTGACAATATTTACCCGAGATATTCAAAAAAAATCATCAAAAACGTTTTGATTTTCGAACCGACCCCGATTTTTAGAAAATACGTGATGTAACCCCTTGCCATTTTGCTGATTTTGGTCAAAATTTAGATTTTAATTTTTTTGATGCTAATCGATAGTACTGATCCTTACGAGTCCAAAATGGTATAAAATTCCCAAATCGCACATTATTTGGCCGAAATATTGCAAAAAATCATCAAAAAAGGTTGACTTTACAAACGAATCTGTTTTTAGTCAACCACCTATTTTAACCCATCGATTTTCGAAAAGTTTGAATGCCAATTGATAATAGGGATCCGTACGAATTCAAAAAGGTTTAACATTTCAAAATCTGACAATATTTACCCGAGATATTCAAAAAAAAATCATCAAAAAAGTTTTGATTTTCGAACCGACCCCGATTTTTAGAAAAAACGTGATGTAACCCCTTGCCATTTTGCTGATTTTGGTCAAAATTTAGATTTTCATTTTTTTGATGCTAATCGATAGTACTGATCCTTACAAGTCCAAAATGGTATAAAATTCCCACATCGCACATTATTTGGCCGAAATATTGCAAAAAATCATCAAAAAATGTTGACTTTACAAACGAATCTGTTTTTAGTCAACCACTTTTTTTAACCCATCGATTTTTGAAATGTTTGAATGCCAATTGATAGTAGGGATCCGTACGAATTCAAAAAGGTATAACATTTCAAAATCTGTCAATATTTACCCGAGATATTAAAAAAAATCATCAAAAAACGTTTTGATTTTCGAACCAACCCCGATTTTTAGAAAAAACGTGATGTAACCCCTGGCCATTTTGCTGATTTTGGTCAAAATTTAGATTTTCATTTTTTTTGATGCTAATCGATAGTACTGATCCTTACGAGTCCAAAATGGTATAAAATTCCCAAATCGCACATTATTTGGCCGAAATATTGCAAAAAATCATCAAAAAAGGTTGACTTTACAAACGAATCTGTTTTTAGTCAACCACTTATTTTAACCCATCGATTTTTGAAATGTTTGAATGCCAATTGATAATAGGGATCCGTACGAATTCAAAAAGGTATAACATTTCAAAATCTGACAATATTTACCCGAGATATTCAAAAAAAAATCATCAAAAAAGTTTTGATTTTCGAACCGACCCCGATTTTTAGAAAAAACGTGATGTAACCCCTTGCCATTTTGCTGATTTTGGTCAAAATTTAGATTTTCATTTTTTTGATGCTAATCGATAGTACTGATCCTTACGAGTCCAAAATGGTATAAAATTCCCAAATCGCACATTATTTGGCCGAAATATTGCAAAAAATCATCAAAAAAGGTTGACTTTACAAACGAATCTGTTTTTAGTCAACCACCTATTTTAACCCATCGATTTTCGAAAAGTTTGAATGCCAATTGATAATAGGGATCCGTACGAATTCAAAAAGGTTTAACATTTCAAAATCTGACAATATTTACCCGAGATATTCAAAAAAAAATCATCAAAAAAGTTTTGATTTTCGAACCGACCCCGATTTTTAGAAAAAACGTGATGTAACCCCTTGCCATTTTGCTGATTTTGGTCAAAATTTAGATTTTCATTTTTTTGATGCCAATCGATAGTACTGATCCTTACGAGTCCAAAATGGTATAAAATTCCCAAATCGCACATTATTTGGCCGAAATATTGCAAAAAATCATCAAAAAAGGTTTACTTTGCAAACGAATCTGTTTTTAGTCAACCACCTATTTTAACCCATCGATTTTCGAAAAGTTTGAATGCCAATTGATAATAGGGATCCGTACGAATTCAAAAAGGTTTAACATTTCAAAATCTGACAATATTTACCCGAGATATTCAAAAAAAAATCATCAAAAAAGTTTTGATTTTCGAACTGACCCCGATTTTTAGAAAAAACGTGATGTAACCCCTTGCCATTTTGCTGATTTTGGTCAAAATTTAGATTTTCATTTTTTTGATGCTAATCGATAGTACTGATCCTTACAAGTCCAAAATGGTATAAAATTCCCAAATCGCACATTATTTGGCCGAAATATTGCAAAAAATCATCAAAAAATGTTGACTTTACAAACGAATCTGTTTTTAGTCAACCACTTTTTTTAACCCATCGATTTTTGAAATGTTTGAATGCCAATTGATAGTAGGGATCCGTACGAATTCAAAAAGGTATAACATTTCAAAATCTGTCAATATTTACCCGAGATATTAAAAAAAATCATCAAAAACGTTTTGATTTTCGAACCAACCCCGATTTTTATAAAAAACGTGATGTAACCCCTGGCCATTTTGCTGATTTTGGTCAAAATTTAGATTTTCATTTTTTTTGATGCTAATCGATAGTACTGATCCTTACGAGTCCAAAATGGTATAAAATTCCCAAATCACACATTATTTGGCCGAGATATTCCAAAAAATCATCAAAAAAGGTTGACTTTACAAACGAATCTGTTTTTGGTCAACCACTTTTTTTAACCCATCGATTTTTGAAATATTTGAATGCCAATTGATAGTAGGGATCGGTACGAATTTAAAAAGGTATAACATTTCAAAATCTGACAATAGTTACCCGAGATATTAAAAAAAAAATCATCAAAAAAGTTTTGATTTTCGAACCGACCCCGATTTTTAGAAAAAACGTGATGTAACCTTGCCATTTTGCTGATTTTGTTCAAAATTTAGATTTTCATTTTTTTGATGCTAATCGATAGTACTGATCCTTACGAGTCCAAAATGGTATAAAATTCCCAAATCGCACATTATTTGGCCGAAATATTGCAAAAAATCATCAAAAAAGGTTGACTTTACAAACGAATCTGTTTTTAGTCAACCACTTATTTTAACCCATCGATTTTTGAAATGTTTGAATGCCAATTGATAATAGGGATCCGTACGAATTCAAAAAGGTATAACATTTCAAAATCTGACAATATTTACCCGAGATATTCAAAAAAAAAATCATCAAAAAAGTTTTGATTTTCGAACCGACCCCGATTTTTAGAAAAAACGTGATGTAACCCCTTGCCATTTTGCTGATTTTGGTCAAAATTTAGATTTTCATTTTTTTGATGCTAATCGATAGTACTGATCCTTACGAGTCCAAAATGGTATAAAATTCCCAAATCGCACATTATTTGGCCGAAATATTGCAAAAAATCATCAAAAAAGGTTGACTTTACAAACGAATCTGTTTTTAGTCAACCACCTATTTTAACCCATCGATTTTCGAAAAGTTTGAATGCCAATTGATAATAGGGATCCGTACGAATTCAAAAAGGTTTAACATTTCAAAATCTGACAATATTTACCCGAGATATTCAAAAAAAAATCATCAAAAAAGTTTTGATTTTCGAACCGACCCCGATTTTTAGAAAAAACGTGATGTAACCCCTTGCCATTTTGCTGATTTTGGTCAAAATTTAGACTTTCATTTTTTTGATGCCAATCGATAGTACTGATCCTTACGAGTCCAAAATGGTATAAAATTCCCAAATCGCACATTATTTGGCCGAAATATTGCAAAAAATCATCAAAAAAGGTTTACTTTGCAAACGAATCTGTTTTTAGTCAACCACCTAATTTAACCCATCGATTTTCAAAAAGTTTGAATGCCAATTGATAATAGGGATCCGTACGAATTCAAAAAGGTATAACATTTCAAAATCTGACAATATTTACCCGAGATATTCAAAAAAAATCATCAAAAACGTTTTGATTTTCGAACCGACCCCGATTTTTAGAAAATACGTGATGTAACCCCTTGCCATTTTGCTGATTTTGGTCAAAATTTAGATTTTAATTTTTTTGATGCTAATCGATAGTACTGATCCTTACGAGTCCAAAATGGTATAAAATTCCCAAATCGCACATTATTTGGCCGAAATATTGCAAAAAATCATCAAAAAAGGTTGACTTTACAAACGAATCTGTTTTTAGTCAACCACCTATTTTAACCCATCGATTTTCGAAAAGTTTGAGAGCCAATTGATAATAGGGATCCGTACGAATTCAAAAAGGTTTAACATTTCAAAATCTGACAATATTTACCCGAGATATTCAAAAAAAATCATCAAAAAAGTTTTGATTTTCGAACTGACCCCGATTTTTAGAAAAAACGTGATGTAACCCCTTGCCATTTTGCTGATTTTTGTCAAAATTTAGATTTTCATTTTTTTGATGCTAATCGATAGTACTGATCCTTACAAGTCCAAAATGGTATAAAATTCCCAAATCGCACATTATTTGGCCGAAATATTGCAAAAAATCATCAAAAAATGTTGACTTTACAAACGAATCTGTTTTTAGTCAACCACTTTTTTTAACCCATCGATTTTTGAAATGTTTGAATGCCAATTGATAGTAGGGATCCGTACGAATTCAAAAAGGTATAACATTTCAAAATCTGTCAATATTTACCCGAGATATTAAAAAAAATCATCAAAAACGTTTTGATTTTCGAACCAACCCCGATTTTTAGAAAAAACGTGATGTAACCCCTGGCCATTTTGCTGATTTTGGTCAAAATTTAGATTTTCATTTTTTTTGATGCTAATCGATAGTACTGATCCTTACGAGTCCAAAATGGTATAAAATTCCCAAATCACACATTATTTGGCCGAGATATTCCAAAAAATCATCAAAAAAGGTTGACTTTACAAACGAATCTGTTTTTGGTCAACCACTTTTTTTAACCCATCGATTTTTGAAATATTTGAATGCCAATTGATAGTAGGGATCGGTACGAATTTAAAAAGGTATAACATTTCAAAATCTGACAATAGTTACCCGAGATATTAAAAAAAAAATCATCAAAAAAGTTTTGATTTTCGAACCGACCCCGATTTTTAGAAAAAACGTGATGTAACCTTGCCATTTTGCTGATTTTGTTCAAAATTTAGATTTTCATTTTTTTGATGCTAATCGATAGTACTGATCCTTACGAGTCCAAAATGGTATAAAATTCCCAAATCGCACATTATTTGGCCGAAATATTGCAAAAAATCATCAAAAAAGGTTGACTTTACAAACGAATCTGTTTTTAGTCAACCACTTATTTTAACCCATCGATTTTTGAAATGTTTGAATGCCAATTGATAATAGGGATCCGTACGAATTCAAAAAGGTATAACATTTCAAAATATGGCAATATTTACCCGAGATATTCAAAAAAAAAATCATCAAAAAAGTTTTGATTTTCGAACCAACCCCGATTTTTAGAAAAAACGTGATGTAACCCCTTGCCATTTTGCTGATTTTGTTCAAAATTTAGATTTTCATTTTTTTGATGCTAATCGATAGTACTGATCCTTACGAGTCCAAAATGGTATAAAATTCCCAAATCGCACATTATTTGGCCGAAATATTGCAAAAAATCATCAAAAAAGGTTGACTTTACAAACGAATCTGTTTTTAGTCAACCACTTATTTTTACCCATCGATTTTTGAAATGTTTGAATGCCAATTGATAATAGGGATCCGTACGAATTCAAAAAGGTATAACATTTCAAAATCTGACAATATTTACCCGAGATATTCAAAAAATCATCAAAAACGTTTTGATTTTCGAACCAACCCCGATTTTTAGAAAAAACGTGATGTAACCCCTTGGCATTTTGCTGATTTTGGTCAAAATTTAGATTTTAAATTTTTTGATGCTAATCGATAGTACTGATCCTTACGAGTCCAAAATGGTATAAAATTCCCACATCGCACATTATTTGGCCGAAATATTGCAAAAAATCTTCAAAAAATGTTGACTTTACAAACGAATCTGTTTTTAGTCAACCACTTATTTTAACCCATCGATTTTCAAAAAGTTTGAATGCCAATTGATAATAGGGATCCGTACGAATTCAAAAAGGTATAACATTTCAAAATCTGACAATATTTACCCGAGATATTCAAAAAAAATCTTCAAAAACGTTTTGATTTTCGAACCGACCCCGATTTTTAGAAAAAACGTGATGTAACCCCTTGCCATTTTGCTGATTTTGGTCAAAATTTAGATTTTCATTTTTTTGATGCTTATCGATAGTACTGATCCTTACGAGTCCAAAATGGTATAAAATTCCCAAATCGCACATTATTTGGCCGAAATATTGCAAAAAATCATCAAAAAAGGTTTACTTTGCAAACGAATCTGTTTTTAGTCAACCACCTAATTTAACCCATCGATTTTCAAAAAGTTTGAATGCCAATTGATAATAGGGATCCGTACGAATTCAAAAAGGTATAACATTTCAAAATCTGACAATATTTACCCGAGATATTCAAAAAAATCATCAAAAACGTTTTGATTTTCGAACCGACCCCGATTTTTAGAAAATACGTGATGTAACCCCTTGCCATTTTGCATTTTTGATGCTAATCGATAGTACTGATCCTTACAAGTCCAAAATGGTATAAAATTCCCAAATCGCACATTATTTGGCCGAAATATTGCAAAAAATCATCAAAAAATGTTGACTTTACAAACGAATCTGTTTTTAGTCAACCACTTTTTTTAACCCATCGATTTTTGAAATGTTTGAATGCCAATTGATAGTAGGGATCCGTACGAATTCAAAAAGGTATAATATTTCAATATTTACCCGAGATATTAAAAAAAATCATCAAAAACGTTTTGATTTTCGAACCAACCCCGATTTTTAGAAAAAACGTGATGTAACCCCTGGCCATTTTGCTGATTTTGGTCAAAATTTAGATTTTCATTTTTTTTGATGCTAATCGATAGTACTGATCCTTACGAGTCCAAAATGGTATAAAATTCCCAAATCACACATTATTTGGCCGAGATATTCCAAAAAATCATCAAAAAAGGTTGACTTTACAAACGAATCTGTTTTTGGTCAACCACTTTTTTTAACCCATCGATTTTTGAAATATTTGAATGCCAATTGATAATAGGGATCGGTACGAATTTAAAAAGGTATAACATTTCAAAATCTGACAATAGTTACCCGAGATATTAAAAAAAAAATCATCAAAAAAGTTTTGATTTTCGAACCGACCCCGATTTTTAGAAAAAACGTGATGTAACCTTGCCATTTTGCTGATTTTGTTCAAAATTTAGATTTTCATTTTTTTGATGCTAATCGATAGTACTGATCCTTACGAGTCCAAAATGGTATAAAATTCCCAAATCGCACATTATTTGGCCGAAATATTGCAAAAAATCATCAAAAAAGGTTGACTTTACAAACGAATCTGTTTTTAGTCAACCACTTATTTTAACCCATCGATTTTTGAAATGTTTGAATGCCAATTGATAATAGGGATCCGTACGAATTCAAAAAGGTATAACATTTCAAAATCTGGCAATATTTACCCGAGATATTCAAAAAAAAATCATCAAAAAAGTTTTGATTTTCGAACCAACCCCGATTTTTAGAAAAAACGTGATGTAACCCCTTGCCATTTTGCTGATTTTGGTCAAAATTTAGATTTTCATTTTTTTGATGCTAATCGATAGTACTGATCCTTACGAGTCCAAAATGGTATAAAATTCCCAAATCGCACATTATTTGGCCGAAATATTGCAAAAAATCATCAAAAAAGGTTGACTTTACAAACGAATCTGTTTTTAGTCAACCACCTATTTTAACCCATCGATTTTCGAAAAGTTTGAATGCCAATTGATAATAGGGATCCGTACGAATTCAAAAAGGTATAACATTTCAAAATCTGACAATATTTACCCGAGATATTCAAAAAAAATCATCAAAAACGTTTTGATTTTCGAACCGAGCCCGATTTTTAGAAAAAACGTGATGTAACCCCTTGCCATTTTGCTGATTTTGGTCAAAATTTAGATTTTCATTTTTTTGATGCCAATCGATAGTACTGATCCTTACGAGTCCAAAATGGTATAAAATTCCCAAATCGCACATTATTTGGCCGAAATATTGCAAAAAATCATCAAAAAAGGTTGACTTCACAAACGAATCTGTTTTTAGTCAACCACTTATTTTTACCCATCGATTTTCGAAAAGTTTGAATGCCAATTGATAATAGGGATCCGTACGAATTCAAAAAGGTATAACATTTCAAAATCTGACAATATTTACCCGAGATATTCAAAAAATCATCAAAAACGTTTTGATTTTCGAACCAACCCCGATTTTTAGAAAAAACGTGATGTAACCCCTTGGCATTTTGCTGATTTTGGTCAAAATTTAGATTTTCATTTTTTTGATGCTAATCGATAGTACTGATCCTTACAAGTCCAAAATGGTATAAAATTCCCAAATCGCACATTATTTGGCCGAAATATTGCAAAAAATCATCAAAAAATGTTGACTTTACAAACGAATCTGTTTTTAGTCAACCACTTTTTTTAACCCATCGATTTTTGAAATGTTTGAATGCCAATTGATAGTAGGGATCCGTACGAATTCAAAAAGGTATAATATTTCAAATATTTACCCGAGATATTAAAAAAAATCATCAAAAACGTTTTGATTTTCGAACCAACCCCGATTTTTAGAAAAAACGTGATGTAACCCCTGGCCATTTTGCTGATTTTGGTCAAAATTTAGATTTTCATTTTTTTTGATGCTAATCGATAGTACTGATCCTTACGAGTCCAAAATGGTATAAAATTCCCAAATCACACATTATTTGGCCGAGATATTCCAAAAAATCATCAAAAAAGGTTGACTTTACAAACGAATCTGTTTTTGGTCAACCACTTTTTTTAACCCATCGATTTTTGAAATATTTGAATGCCAATTGATAATAGGGATCGGTACGAATTTAAAAAGGTATAACATTTCAAAATCTGACAATAGTTACCCGAGATATTAAAAAAAAATCATCAAAAAAGTTTTGATTTTCGAACCGACCCCGATTTTTAGAAAAAACGTGATGTAACCCCTTGCCATTTTGCTGATTTTGTTCAAAATTTAGATTTTCATTTTTTTGATGCTAATCGATAGTACTGATCCTTACGAGTCCAAAATGGTATAAAATTCCCAAATCGCACATTATTTGGCCGAAATATTGCAAAAAATCATCAAAAAAGGTTGACTTTACAAACGAATCTGTTTTTAGTCAACCACTTATTTTAAACCATCGATTTTTGAAATGTTTGAATGCCAATTGATAATAGGGATCCGTACGAATTCAAAAAGGTATAACATTTCAAAATCTGGCAATATTTACCCGAGATATTCAAAAAAAAATCATCAAAAAAGTTTTGATTTTCGAACTGACCCCGATTTTTAGAAAAAACGTGATGTAACCCCTTGCCATTTTGCTGATTTTGGTCAAAATTTAGATTTTCATTTTTTTGATGCTAATCGATAGTACTGATCCTTACAAGTCCAAAATGGTATAAAATTCCCAAATCGCACATTATTTGGCCGAAATATTGCAAAAAATCATCAAAAAATGTTGACTTTACAAACGAATCTGTTTTTAGTCAACCACTTTTTTTAACCCATCGATTTTTGAAATGTTTGAATGCCAATTGATAGTAGGGATCCGTACGAATTCAAAAAGGTATAATATTTCAAATATTTACCCGAGATATTAAAAAAAATCATCAAAAACGTTTTGATTTTCGAACCAACCCCGATTTTTAGAAAAAACGTGATGTAACCCCTGGCCATTTTGCTGATTTTGGTCAAAATTTAGATTTTCATTTTTTTTGATGCTAATCGATAGTACTGATCCTTACGAGTCCAAAATGGTATAAAATTCCCAAATCACACATTATTTGGCCGAGATATTCCAAAAAATCATCAAAAAAGGTTGACTTTACAAACGAATCTGTTTTTGGTCAACCACTTTTTTTAACCCATCGATTTTTGAAATATTTGAATGCCAATTGATAATAGGGATCGGTACGAATTTAAAAAGGTATAACATTTCAAAATCTGACAATAGTTACCCGAGATATTAAAAAAAAATCATCCAAAAAGTTTTGATTTTCGAACCGACCCCGATTTTTAGAAAAAACGTGATGTAACCTTGCCATTTTGCTGATTTTGTTCAAAATTTAGATTTTCATTTTTTTGATGCTAATCGATAGTACTGATCCTTACGAGTCCAAAATGGTATAAAATTCCCAAATCGCACATTATTTGGCCGAAATATTGCAAAAAATCATCAAAAAAGGTTGACTTTACAAACGAATCTGTTTTTAGTCAACCACTTATTTTAACCCATCGATTTTTGAAATGTTTGAATGCCAATTGATAATAGGGATCCGTACGAATTCAAAAAGGTATAACATTTCAAAATCTGGCAATATTTACCCGAGATATTCAAAAAAAAAATCATCAAAAAAGTTTTGATTTTCGAACCAACCCCGATTTTTAGAAAAAACGTGATGTAACCCCTTGCCATTTTGCTGATTTTGGTCAAAATTTAGATTTTCATTTTTTTGATGCTAATCGATAGTACTGATCCTTACGAGTCCAAAATGGTATAAAATTCCCAAATCGCACATTATTTGGCCGAAATATTGCAAAAAATCATCAAAAAAGGTTGACTTTACAAACGAATCTGTTTTTAGTCAACCACCTATTTTAACCCATCGATTTTCGAAAAGTTTGAATGCCAATTGATAATAGGGATCCGTACGAATTCAAAAAGGTATAACATTTCAAAATCTGACAATATTTACCCGAGATATTCAAAAAAAATCATCAAAAACGTTTTGATTTTCGAACCGAGCCCGATTTTTAGAAAAAACGTGATGTAACCCCTTGCCATTTTGCTGATTTTGGTCAAAATTTAGATTTTCATTTTTTTGATGCTTATCGATAGTACTGATCCTTTCGAGTCCAAAATGGTATAAAATTCCCAAATCGCACATTATTTGGCCGAAATATTGCAAAAAATCATCAAAAGATGTTGACCTTACAAACGAATCTGTTTTTAGTCAACCACTTTTTTTAACCCATCGATTTTTGAAATGTTTGAATGCCAATTGATAGTAGGGATCCGTACGAATTCAAAAAGGTATAACATTTCAAAATCTGACAATATTTACCCGAGATATTAAAAAAAATCATCAAAAACGTTTTGATTTTCGAACCAACCCCGATTTTTAGAAAAAACGTGATGTAACCCCTTGCCATTTTGCTGATTTTGGTCAAAATTTAGATTTTAATTTTTTTGATGCTAATCGATAGTACTGATCCTTACGAGTCCAAAATGGTATAAAATTCCCAATTCGCACATTATTTGGCCGAAATATTGCAAAAAATCTTCAAAAAAGGTTGACTTTACAAACGAATCTGTTTTTAGTCAACCACTTATTTTAACCCATCGATTTTCAAAAAGTTTGAATGCCAATTGATAATAGGGATCCGTACAAATTCAAAAAGGTATAACATTTCAAAATCTGACAATATTTACCCGAGATATTAAAAAAAAAATCATCAAAAAAGTTTTGATTTTCGAACCGACCCCGATTTTTAGAAAAAACGTGATGTAACCCCTTGCCATTTTGCTGATTTTGGTCAAAATTTAGATTTTCCTTTTTTTGATGCCAATCGATAGTACTGATCACTACGAGTCCAAAATGGTATAAAATTCCCAAATCGCACATTATTTGGCCGAAATATTGCAAAAAATCATCAAAAAATGTTGACTTTACAAACGAATCTGTTTTTAGTCAACCACTTTTTTTAACCCATCGATTTTTGAAATGTTTGAATGCCAATTGATAGTAGGGATCCGTACGAATTCAAAAAGGTATAATATTTCAATATTTACCCGAGATATTAAAAAAAATCATCAAAAACGTTTTGATTTTCGAACCAACCCCGATTTTTAGAAAAAACGTGATGTAACCCCTGGCCATTTTGCTGATTTTGGTCAAAATTTAGATTTTCATTTTTTTTGATGCTAATCGATAGTACTGATCCTTACGAGTCCAAAATGGTATAAAATTCCCAAATCACACATTATTTGGCCGAGATATTCCAAAAAATCATCAAAAAAGGTTGACTTTACAAACGAATCTGTTTTTGGTCAACCACTTTTTTTAAACCATCGATTTTTGAAATATTTGAATGCCAATTGATAATAGGGATCGGTACGAATTTAAAAAGGTATAACATTTCAAAATCTGACAATATTTACCCGAGATATTCAAAAAAAAATCATCAAAAAAGTTTTGATTTTCGAACCGACCCCGATTTTTAGAAAAAACGTGATGTAACCCCTTGCCATTTTGCTGATTTTGGTCAAAATTTAGATTTTCCTTTTTTTGATGCCAATCGATAGTACTGATCACTTCGAGTCCAAAATGGTATAAAATTCCCAAATCGCACATTATTTGGCCGAAATATTGCAAAAAATCATCAAAAAAGGTTGACTTTACAAACGAATCTGTTTTTAGTCAACCACCTATTTTAATCCATCGATTTTCGAAAAGTTTGAATGCCAATTGATAATAAGGATCGGTACGAATTCAAAAAGGTATAACATTTCAAAATCTGACAATATTTACCCGAGATATTCAAAAAAAAATCATCAAAAAAGTTTTGATTTTCGAACCGACCCCGATTTTTAGAAAAAACGTGATGTAACCCCTTGCCATTTTGCTGATTTTGGTCAAAATTTAGATTTTCATTTTTTTGGTGCCAATCGATAGTACTGATCCTTACGAGTCCAAAATGGTATAAAATTCCCAATCGGACATTATTTGGCCGAAATATTGCAAAAAATCATCAAAAAATGTTGACTTTACAAACGAATCTGTTTTTAGTCAACCACTTTTTTTAACCCATCGATTTTTGAAATGTTTGAATGCCAATTGATAATAGAGATCCGTACGAATTCTAAAAGGTATAACATTTCAAAATCTGACAATATTTACCCGAGATATTCAAAAAAAAATCATCAAAAAAGTTTTGATTTTCGAACCGACCCCGATTTTTAGAAAAAACGTGATGTAACCCCTTGCCATTTTGCTGGTTTTGGTCAAAATTTAGATTTTCATTTTTTTGATGCTAATCGATAGTACTGATCCTTACGAGTCCAAAATAGTATAAAATTTCCGAATCGCACATCATTCGGCCGAGATATTCCAAAAAATCATCAAAAAAGGTTGACTTTACAAACGAATCTGTTTTTGGTCAACCACTTTTTTTAACCCATCGATTTTTGAAATGTTTGAATGCCAATTGATAGTAGGGATCCGTACGAATTCAAAAAGGTATAACATTTCAAAATCTGACAATATTTACCCGAGATATTAAAAAAAAATCATCAAAAAAGTTTTAATTTTCGAACCGACCCCGATTTTTAGAAAAAACGTGATGTAACCCCTTGCCATTTTGCTGATTTTGGTCAAAATTTAGATTTTCATTTTTTTGATGCCAATCGATAGTACTGATCCTTACGAGTCCAAAGTGGTATAAAATTCCCAAATCGCACATTATTTGGCCGAAATATTGCAAAAAATCATCAAAAAAGGTTGACTTTACAAACGAATCTGTTTTTAGTCAACCCACAAATTTTAACCCATCGATTTTCGAAAAGTTTGAATGCCAATTGATAATAGGGATCCGTACGAATTCAAAAAGGTATAACATTTCAAAATCTGACAATATTTACTCGAGATATTCAAAAAAAAAAATAATCAAAAAAGTTTTGATTTTCGAACCGACCCCGATTTTTAGAAAAAACGTGATGTAACCCCTTGCCATTTTGCTGATTTTGGTCAAAATTTAGATTTTCATATTTTTGATGCCAATCGATAGTACTTATCCTTACGAGTCCAAAATGGTATAAAATTCCCAAATCGGACATTATTTGGCCGAGATATTCCAAAAAATCATCAAATAAGGTTGACTTTACAAACGAATCGGTTTTTAGTCAACCACCTATTTTAACCCATCGATTTTCGAAAAGTTTAAATGCCAATTGATAATAGGGATCCGTACGAATTCAAAAAGGTATAACATTTCAAAATCTGACAATATTTACCCGAGATATTAAAAAAAAAATCATCAAAAAAGTTTTAATTTTCGAACCGACCCCGATTTTTAGAAAAAACGTGATGTAACCCCTTGCCATTTTGCTGGTTTTGGTCAAAATTTAGATTTTCATTTTTTTGATGCTAATCGATAGTACTGATCCTTACGAGTCCAAAATAGTATAAAATTTCCGAATCGCACATCATTCGGCCGAGATATTCCAAAAAATCATCAAAAAAGGTTGACTTTAGAAACGAATCTGTTTTTGGTCAACCACTTTTTTTAACCCATCGATTTTTGAAATGTTTGAATGCCAATTGATAGTAGGGATCCGTACGAATTCAAAAAGGTATAACATTTCAAAATCTGACAATATTTACCCGAGATATTCAAAAAATACCATCAAAAAAGTTTTGATTTTCGAACCGACCCCGATTTTTAGAAAAAACGTGATGTAACCCCTTGCCATTTTGCTGATTTTGGTCAAAATTTAGATTTTCATATTTTTGATGCCAATCGATAGTACTTATCCTTACGAGTCCAAAATGGTATAAAATTCCCAAATCGGACATTATTTGGCCGAGATATTCCAAAAAATCATCAAATAAGGTTGACTTTACAAACGAATCGGTTTTTAGTCAACCACCTATTTTAACCCATCGATTTTCGAAAAGTTTAAATGCCAATTGATAATAGGGATCCGTACGAATTCAAAAAGGTATAACATTTCAAAATCTGACAATATTTACCCGAGATATTAAAAAAAAAATCATCAAAAAAGTTTTAATTTTCGAACCGACCCCGATTTTTAGAAAAAACGTGATGTAACCCCTTGCCATTTTGCTGATTTTGGTCAAAATTTAGATTTTCATTTTTTTGGTGCCAATCGATAGTACTGATCCTTACGAGTCCAAAATGGTATAAAATTCCCAATCGGACATTATTTGGCCGAAATATTGCAAAAAATCATCAAAAAATGTTGACTTTACAAACGAATCTGTTTTTAGTCAACCACTTTTTTTAACCCATCGATTTTTGAAATGTTTGAATGCCAATTGATAATAGAGATCCGTACGAATTCTAAAAGGTATAACATTTCAAAATCTGACAATATTTACCCGAGATATTCAAAAAAAAATCATCAAAAAAGTTTTGATTTTCGAACCGACCCCGATTTTTAGAAAAAACGTGATGTAACCCCTTGCCATTTTGCTGGTTTTGGTCAAAATTTAGATTTTCATTTTTTTGATGCTAATCGATAGTACTGATCCTTACGAGTCCAAAATAGTATAAAATTTCCGAATCGCACATCATTCGGCCGAGATATTCCAAAAAATCATCAAAAAAGGTTGACTTTACAAACGAATCTGTTTTTGGTCAACCACTTTTTTTAACCCATCGATTTTTGAAATGTTTGAATGCCAATTGATAGTAGGGATCCGTACGAATTCAAAAAGGTATAACATTTCAAAATCTGACAATATTTACCCGAGATATTAAAAAAAAATCATCAAAAAAGTTTTAATTTTCGAACCGACCCCGATTTTTAGAAAAAACGTGATGTAACCCCTTGCCATTTTGCTGATTTTGGTCAAAATTTAGATTTTCATTTTTTTGATGCCAATCGATAGTACTGATCCTTACGAGTCCAAAGTGGTATAAAATTCCCAAATCGCACATTATTTGGCCGAAATATTGCAAAAAATCATCAAAAAAGGTTGACTTTACAAACGAATCTGTTTTTAGTCAACCCACAAATTTTAACCCATCGATTTTCGAAAAGTTTGAATGCCAATTGATAATAGGGATCCGTACGAATTCAAAAAGGTATAACATTTCAAAATCTGACAATATTTACTCGAGATATTCAAAAAAAAATAATCAAAAAAGTTTTGATTTTCGAACCGACCCCGATTTTTAGAAAAAACGTGATGTAACCCCTTGCCATTTTGCTGATTTTGGTCAAAATTTAGATTTTCATATTTTTGATGCCAATCGATAGTACTTATCCTTACGAGTCCAAAATGGTATAAAATTCCCAAATCGGACATTATTTGGCCGAGATATTCCAAAAAATCATCAAATAAGGTTGACTTTACAAACGAATCGGTTTTTAGTCAACCACCTATTTTAACCCATCGATTTTCGAAAAGTTTAAATGCCAATTGATAATAGGGATCCGTACGAATTCAAAAAGGTATAACATTTCAAAATCTGACAATATTTACCCGAGATATTAAAAAAAAAATCATCAAAAAAGTTTTAATTTTCGAACCGACCCCGATTTTTAGAAAAAACGTGATGTAACCCCTTGCCATTTTGCTGGTTTTGGTCAAAATTTAGATTTTCATTTTTTTGATGCTAATCGATAGTACTGATCCTTACGAGTCCAAAATAGTATAAAATTTCCGAATCGCACATCATTCGGCCGAGATATTCCAAAAAATCATCAAAAAAGGTTGACTTTAGAAACGAATCTGTTTTTGGTCAACCACTTTTTTTAACCCATCGATTTTTGAAATGTTTGAATGCCAATTGATAGTAGGGATCCGTACGAATTCAAAAAGGTATAACATTTCAAAATCTGACAATATTTACCCGAGATATTCAAAAAATACTCAAAAACGTTTTGATTTTCGAACCGACCCCGATTTTTAGAAAAAACGTGATGTAACCCCTTGCCATTTTGCTGATTTTGGTCAAAATTTAGATTTTCATTTTTTTTTATGCTAATCGATAGTACTGATCCTTACGAGTCCAAAATGGTATAAAATTTCCGAAACGCACATCATTCGGCCGAGATATTCCAAAAAATCATCAAAAAAGGTTGACTTTACAAACGAATCTGTTTTTGGTCAACCACCTATTTTAACCCATCGATTTTCGAAAAGTTTAAATGCCAATTGATAATAGGGATCCGTACGAATTCAAAAAGGTATAACATTTCAAAATCTGACAATATTTACCCGAGATATTAAAAAAAAAATCATCAAAAAAGTTTTAATTTTCGAACCGACCCCGATTTTTAGAAAAAACGTGATGTAACCCCTTGCCATTTTGCTGGTTTTGGTCAAAATTTAGATTTTCCTTTTTGTGCTGATCGATAGTACTGATCCTTACGAGTCCAAAATGGTATAAAATTCCCAAATCGCACATTATTTGGCCGAAATATTGCAAAAAATCATCAAAAAAGGTTGACTTTACAAACGAATCTGTTTTTAGTCAACCACTTATTTTAACCCATCGATTTTCGAAAAGTTTAAATGCCAATTGATAATAGGGATCCGTACGAATTCAAAAAGGTATAACATTTCAAAATCTGACAATATTTACCCGAGATATTCAAAAAATATCATCAAAACGTTTTGATTTTCTAACCGACCCCGATTTTTAGAAAAAACGTGATGTAACCCCTTGCCATTTTGCTGATTTTGTTCAAAATTTAGATTTTCATTTTTTTGATGCCAATCGATAGTACTGATCCTTACGAGTCCAAAATGGTATCAAATTCCCAAATCGGACATTATTTGGCCGAAATATTGCAAAAAATCATCAAAAAAGGTTGACTTTACAAACGAATCTGTTTTTAGTCAACCACCTATTTTAACCCATCGATTTTCGAAAAGTTTGAATACCAATTGATAATAGGGATCCGTACGAATTCAAAAAGGTATAACATTTCAAAATATAACAATATTTACCCGAGATATTCAAAAATAAATCATCAAAAACGTTTTGATTTTCGAACCAACCCCGATTTTTAGAAAAAACGTGATGTAACCCCTTGCCATTTTGCTGATTTTGGTCAAAATTTAGATTTTCATATTTTTGATGCCAATCGATAGTACTTATCCTTACGAGTCCAAAATGGTATAAAATTCCCAAATCGGACATTATTTGGCCGAGATATTCCAAAAAATCATCAAATAAGGTTGACTTTACAAACGAATCGGTTTTTGTTCAACCACATTTTTCAACCCATCGATTTTTGAAATGTTTGAATACCAATTGATAAACGGGATCCGTACGAATTCAAAAAGGTATAACATTTCAAAATCTGACAATATTTACCCGAGATATTCAAAAAATATCATCAAAACGTTTTGATTTTCTAACCGACCCCGATTTTTAGAAAAAACGTGATGTAACCCCTTGCCATTTTGCTGATTTTGGTCAAAATTTAGATTTTCATTTTTTTGATGCTTATCGATAGTACTGATCCTTACGAGTCCAAAATGGTATAAAATTTCCGAATCGCACATCATTCGGCCGAGATATTCCAAAAAATCATCAAAAAAGGTTGACTTTACAAACGAATCTGTTTTTAGTCAACCACTTATTTTAACCCATCGATTTTCGAAAAGTTTGAATGCCAATTGATAATAGGGATCCGTACGAATTCAAAAAGGTATAACATTTCAAAATCTGACAATATTTACCCGAGATATTAAAAAAAAAATCATCAAAAAAGTTTTGATTTTCGAACCGACCCCGATTTTTAGAAAAAACGTGATGTAACCCCTTGCCATTTTGCTGATTTTGGTCAAAATTTAGATTTTCATTTTTTTTGATGCCAATCGATAGTACTGATCCTTACGAGTCCAAAATGGTATAAAATTCCCAAATCGGACATTATTTGGCCGAGATATTCCAAAAAATCATCAAATAAGGTTGACTTTACAAACGAATCGGTTTTTGTTCAACCACTTTTTCAACCCATCGATTTTTGAAATGTTTGAATACCAAGTGATAGTAGGGATCCGTACGAATTCAAAAAGGTATAACATATCAAAATCAGACAATATTTACCCGAGATATTCAAAAAAAATCATCAAAACGTTTTGATTTTCGAACCGACCCCGATTTTTAGAAAAAACGTGATGTAACCCCTTGCCAAAATTTAGATTTTCATTTTTTGATGCCAATCGATAGTACTGATCCTTACGAGTCCAAAATGGTATTAAATTCCCTAATCGCACATTATTCGGCCGAGATATTCCAAAAAATCATCAAAAAAGGTTGACTTTACAAACGAATCTGTTTTTGGTCAACCACTTTTTTTAACCCATCGATTTTTTAAATGTTTGAATGCCAGTTGATTAATAGGGATCCTACGAATACAAACATTCCAAAATCAGTTGTTATTTATTCGAGATATTCAAAGAAACAAGTTTTCTGAGTCACAGCAATAGCCACGCCCCTTGATGGTTCCTAGTTGACATATACCATTGGTGTTACCATACCATAAGTAAAGTCCTAGGTAACCTAAAGAACCGGATCTCTGCAAAATTCGCATTGAAATGGTCCAAAAACATGCATGGTTTTTCTTTCAGCAGCCCTGTAACATGACCCTTAAAAGACGTCTTTACCTTTACAGGAAGTACAACTGTGGATTTACAGTTCACTGTTGGCCTTGCAAGTCAGCGGCAGCTTAACCCCTTGCCCCTTGCGCTTGTGCAATAAAATTTTTTAACATTGTAGAGCGTTTGTAGAACGCGGCGGAGTTATGTCGCTGTAAAGCGACATAATCTCGCCATTGTCAAGGGCGGAGTATCAAAAAAACCCTTTTAAATATAAAAAAATTAATAATAAAATAACTTGGTTTTTATACCCCGAACCCAATAAAAATTTGTAAAAGGTTAATAGAAGGATGCATCTCCGACCCCACATCGATCTAGACATGTCCGTCTGTCTGACCGTCCGTCGGCAAGGATCTCAGAGCCTATAAGAGCTAGAGACTAGAAATTTGGAATGAAGGTCCTCCTAGTGCCCGCGCAATACGAGTTTGTTTCCGATAATCGATAGCCTCGTTTCCAAGTAATCGACAAAAATCGAAATCCTGTTTTTTGAGCAAATCTCGTAAGTTATAAGAACCCTCCCCGCTACCAAAACATAGCTATAAATCAAGTAAATAAACCAATTTATATTGCCTACAAATTAAAGCCACAATTTTGATGCAATTGACTTTTTGAGAATATACAAATATTCTATAGCACAATAAGATCTACTGTTGCAAATTTCATCAAGATCGGTTAAGAAACACAAAAGTTATTAAATAAAGCGCAAATTGCAAGAATTTCTGGATACATAAACACAGACACATTTACGCGCGTCATTATTGAATTCTGTCAACAGCATTTTAATTACTGCTAAAGCAAACGAGCGCGTCGCGCGAGCTGCAATTGGTGTTGGTAGAAGAGGGCTTTAGGGTATCCCCTAGTCGGGAACTTCTGACTAGAGCCTCTTAGTTGTATTTTATTTATGCTTGTGGATATATTATTTTCGACTTGAATAAAGCTTAAAATTAGCAACCTACTAACAATTTCCACGCCTCTCAACTCTTTTCTAGCCAAACGACCCAATGAGCTTAACCAGCGTCCCACATTGGGTCACACACAAACCGCACGCATTAAACCCAATCAGCGTTATCGCGAGGGCTATCACTACCAACCGGTTGCGTCAACGTCCCGCCAGAGTCCCACATTCGTCGTAGGCGATGATCTGGGTGCCGGTCCATCCACATCCCGTTCCAATGATAATTCTAGTGCGTGATAGTTTTTATTCCTCAACGACAAGAAATTTATATGAACACAAAAAGAAAACTCGAACTTTGTCCACTACATATATCGACTATAGAAAAAGTTGAGGTTGCATTTGGGTCAATGTCAAAGAAACAAATTGTTGATTAGTTTAAACAAAAAAGCAAAACTCGTCAAGAAGTTGAAAAAGAAAACGCAAGAAAACAATAATAAATTTAATATCTGTGTGTGTGTAACAAGGTAAATTACGAGCAGAACTTTAAAGAATTTAAACCGAGATGAACAAATTGTACGACAACTAAAACTAAAATATTAAGTTAAATGGCATAAAGTATAATTGTCGCATAGGACTCGAAACTTGAACAACATTTGATTAGTTGTACAAAATTTAATGTTAGTCAAAAAAAGATTACTGGAAATAACCCTAATTTAAAGGTGAAGAAACACAAAAAATTGGCAACGCTTTGGGCCAATTGCACAAATATATATATATATATATAAATTAAAGAATTCACAACATTTTACGGCAAATTCGAATGCAGACAAGAAAATAATATATGATATGCAAAATCAATTTAAATAGTCGCATACAATTGAGCATGAAAATGGAAAATCAACTTGTTATAAACGTAGTTTTGCTTATTTTTTAATAAAAACAATAATTCAAGAAAATCCGAGAAAATATATACTGATGATTTTTTGTTTAATTTTAAGTCTTTTTTCCAAAACGACTTCAAGTCAAACTTCACAAAATGCAATCAAAATTAAATTTTAATGCAGTGCTCTACTTTAAACCCAAATCCTTTTCGATGGTGTGCGAGCACACGGCCATCATTTGATCCTTGATGTTCAGGAAATTCTTTACTGCCGCCGGTTTGGCCTCTGGCCATGCGCTCAAATCCCGATAGATTGGACGGCAGAACTTCATGCGGAAATTGGAGTTGGCAAACTCAATAATCTCACCCAGGCGCTTGATGAGGCGTGCACGTATGATCAAGCGATTGAGGCGGAAGCGCACCTCGGCGTTCCTTGATTGCCCCAAATTGTAGGTGTTCTCAAGCAGTTCGATTTTGCGCTCATTAAGGTCAACAATATCCTTGCTTTCAATTAATTTGCCTAAGAATTCAATAAGTTGGTGTATGGAAATAGGCTGCTTAATGTTCGCATCGTTGGTCAACTCATCTACAGTCTTGCTGCTCCACTGAGTGGCCAGGTCTTTGGTGACATTAGACAGGGATTCATCGAATCTAAAAATCAAATAAAATTAGTTTCTTAATGTCCTCTCTCTAAACATGCGCTACCTACTTGGGGATAATGGGCGGCATGCCCTCGCATTTAAGCCACAAATCCCAGTCCACCAGGCTCAGTTTATCTTTCTTGTCCGTATCCTTGAAAAAGTCGTACAAGGCTCCCTTAAAGTCGTCCGTAACAATCGACTTGTATGCGAACTTCTTCAGGTAGTCACGCAGGAAGGGCTCGAAAACGCTTGGGCCACCAAGCAAATCCTCCAGATAGCGCAGGAATGTGGACCCCTTGATGTAGGGAACCGAAGAGAATGCATCATCGGGCCCACAGTTGCTCAAGTCGACAACCAGTCTGGTTAGCTCCGGCGTGTCAGAGAGTTGAGTGCGTAGCTGCAAGGGGAAGTCGGAGATTAGATTGACTCATGCTTGGATATGGGGCATACGTTGCTTACACACTCCTGCAGCTCGGTCAGATTACTGAGCATCCTGAAGTCCAGCTCCTTGGCGCCCTGCATGCGACCCACAATTTTGGACTCGACGAACACAGTGAAGCCCTCATTCAGCCAGAAATGCTCAAAGTTCTTATTGGTCACCAGATTACCAGTCCAGCTGTGGGCAATTTCATGGGCAACCACGTTAGCTAAAGATTTGTCGCCAGCAAGCAGCGTGGGAGTAACAAAAGTCAGGCAAGGATTTTCCATGCCGCCAAATGGAAACGAGGGCGGCATGACTAGCAAATCGTATTGCTTCCACACATACGGTCCACACAAATCTGAAGCGGTCTTCAGCATGGTCGATGTTTCCGAGAATTCCTCAGCGCACGCATCAACAATTGCCTCCTCAGCCCACACATTTGAGTGGTCACCCAAACGACGGGACACGAGTTTACCAATGGCAATAGCCACCAGATATGCGGGGATGGGCACCTCCTGCTTGAAGTGGGTCTTGCCCGGCTCGTTCTTGTCAATCAAAGCACTCATCAGCGCCGTCAGCTCAGTGGGATGTTCCACAACAGCGTTATAAGTAAACTTTACAGCTGGCGTATCCTGACAGGGCATTACGGAACGTGCGTGTATGGCCTGGCATTGCGAGAACATATACGGATGCTTCTTGCCCAGCGTTTGGGCGGGATTCAACCATTGCAGTCCACTTGCGTTGCTGGCCGTCTCGTAATCAATGCGCACGTTCAGGCTGCAATATAGATATGATTATAAGTGCCATTATTTACAAGTGCTATAAAGATTAGCTGGCAGCTTATCAAAACGCCCGCTCACCTGCCCTTCGCAGTGCCGGTTGGCAGCTCCAGCGTCAGCTTCTGGCCCATATCGGGCACGGGATCGCTGATGAAGTAATTAATGGGCAGCTCAGTGCCGCCGGCTAGTAACGTGGCATTCTTGACGTCTATATCACGAACATCCAGTAGCTAACAAAAAAAAAAGAACCTATTAAATATACAGAAGAGTGTAACTACTTTATATACTCACAATTTTCTCAAGGTTGCTGGACAGCACATTGAATTTGTGCAAGACACTGCCGCGCAGCTTGGTGGCCTCAAAATCAACTTTCCAATTAATAGAGCTGTGCTCGGTGGTTATAAGCTCCGGCTCTGAGTAGGAGCTGGGATCAACGGTGCTTAAACGACCCATATTACGTTTTTGTAACTTATATATTGGCAACAGTTGCGATTGATGGAGTTCTGGCTGCAGCTGTGTCGTACACAAGGTTCGTCTGGAGACTGCAAACAAATGGAAAGAGCGACTAATTGGCTTTATTTAAGTACCCGATAAGTGCGATAAGACGGACAATGCCAACGCCTGTTAGGCGAATACACTGCAGCAAATTACAAGAATCTCACCAACTGCCGGGCTTGCAGAACACTTAAGACGCAATAAAGATGATCACAGACCACAAAAATGCGAGGGCGTTTCTTTAAAAATGGCGAAAAATCACAACTCACTGCTGATGCCGGCAGCACAAAACAAAGTGTTAACCAGGGCTGCTGCTATGCTATCGATACAAATATATCGATATGTACAACACACAAAAATTATCGCCCCGATTACTTTGCTCTCAAAATATTGTATTAAACAAGCATCGAATACTACATATGAACAAGTAGCTTCGATCTGCCGAAGATTATATGCGCTTGCGTTATGATAAGACTCTAGCATACATATGTAATCTCTGCCTCCACCTGTGCGGTAGACTTTCTGTGGCAAGTTTGAGATACCATTTACAAGGGTATTAAGACACAACGAACACATTTGTAAATAACAATATTATATTTTGCTTAACAGTAAGTCTGATGCCTGCCTTAGCGCAACACATAATCCTTTGGGTAATCCATTATGGCGGGGAAGTTCTCCAGCGTTTCCTTGTCTATGTGATCCAATCGCTGGGGAACTGTGCGCGGCGTGCGTATCTGATTCGTAACATTCGCTAATAGGTCCTCAGGCACTTTGTCGTCGGCAAAGAGATGCAGCCGTTGCATCGTATGCCTGCGCTGTAGATTACCCGTCATTGAGTTGTACACAGCCTTTTTCATAACCATGGTGGGATCCTTCTCGTGCAGCTGCCAGGCCAGCGTCCAGGATGCGCCGCCCGGATAGCCAGTGTGATGGAAATAAACGCGCTTTACCCATTCATCGCCAGGCAACGCTATCTCTTTGGTGTTGATCAGCACCACATGGTCGCCGCAGTCATCTGCAAAAATAGCTCAGATTTAGTCTTGATTGGAGTATATTATGTTAAGCTAACCTAGAACTGGCCCCGGCTTGAGTATTCTTCATTCACTGCGAGCACCTCTCACGACCGGCAAACGCTTTACAACAACATAAATTGACACTCGCGCCGCTTGTGACGTAACAAGCGCATAGAAGTTCGCGTGTTTCCATAGTTGTTCACTTAAAACTATTACCAAACTACTTTATTCTGGCTTCTACTTACTCATAGGATGATATATTGGCTTATGCAGGCCCATTAAATGTGTTTTGACCAGTTGAGCGGACTCAAAAGGATTTTGCCAGGTGCAGTCATATATGTGCCATGTACGCGCAAAAGTTGCCCATTGCTGTAAGCAATGTTCTTGTTTAAGCAATTGAGGATATAAGTTCCATCAATACAAACCTGTACGCGTTTAGCTATCGACATTGTTGTTAATATTTTATGAAAGAATTTAAAACAGGCATAAAAACAACTTCAAAACTTATTTACGTGCCTGTCACGTGAAGTTGGCTGTGCGCAATTTTTAGCTCGCATGCTGCTGACATCGCGCATTTGGCGCACTCACTTGAAGTTGGCTGCGCTTTAGCAGTGCTGCCAATCACTTACAAATGTTATATTTAGGTGGAATGGCAGCACTAGCCTAACAGCGCGCACACTTTTTAAATTTGAAAAGGTGCAATATTCAGAAACACCGTCAGTGCTGATTTTTGTTATTTATTTTCGTTTGTAATTTCATTTAAACATTTTCTATAGTTACTAAAATTACTTATGCACTGTTTATTATTAATATTATTTAAATATTATTGAAAATACATTAGTTGTTTCACGAAACAATTTATTAAACATCCTTGGTACGTTCGCTGCCTTACAGTTTGCTTTCGTTTTATTCTATTTACTCTTTGTGTTAATGGAAATATATTTAAAAAACTAACAAATAAGTCTAGATTTAGTTACAGTTTTCTCACTTACATACGTTTCCATTTTTTCTTCTTTCAATACAATTTAATGAACTTAACGTAGCTGATTTTTGTTAATTCGATTTACAACTGGCCAAGTGCGATTTTATTTATAGTTTAGTTTACTTTGCAGTTTATATATACCCATATAATACACACGAGGTTCTTTTTTATAGTCAATTTCTCGTTTTCCTTTCCATTTGGTTTTTAATGTACGCATATCATTTTTGTGATTCAATTTTTTTGCCCTTTTTGTTTTTTGCATTTTTAATGAAAATATATATGTATGTATATATATAAAAATTATTTACAATTTGTGTGTTTAATGAAATTCCCTACTTGACGAGCTTGATTTTAATGCGAAATTATTGTTAAAACTTTTCAAGTGTATGAGCATTTTTGTTTTTTTTTTTCCATTTATTTTTTTTTTTTTTGTTTTTTGCGTAATTAATTTAATTCGAAAAAACAACAAAAATTGGTATATTACATAACAAAGAAAACGGCAAAATGAAACTTGAAACTGACAACTGCCCGTCTCCAGTTCTGTGTACCGAAACCCGCACCCGCACCCGCACCCCGAACCCCGCAACCCGTAACCGCGCCCACAACCAGAGTCAGAGTAGGACCCAAGCCCCAGTGGCAGAGGCCGAGGTAGAGAGAGCCTGGCCAGAGACCCAGATTTAATGCCAACCAATGGCCTACAGACTATTTTTGGCACCGAATCAAAAACCGAGACGAATATAGTATATCGCGCAAGAGCTTCGCCACATTGCACAAGCCCGCGAGCTGTTTGCGCTGTTTTACAGCAGCTGCAGCTGGATTTGCATCCGCATCCTCGCCATCGCTGCCGCCACGCCCCCAGCCGCCGCCGCCGCCGCCGCGATGCCGACGCCGCCAGACGTAGTTGGGCTTGCGCTCAGAGGACTGATGCCGGCGAGCCGGTAACTTTTTGTAGCATTTGCATCAGCTGCTCCGTGGCCGACTGATTGGCGGCAATGGAACCACCGCCAACGCCTAAGCCAACGCCCACGCCCACGCCCAAGCCTACGCCCACAAGACCAAGACCAACACCACCAACACCCACCACACCGCCGGCAGCTGTTGATGACGGCGGCGATGAGATCGATGTGGCCGCCGATGCCGATGACGAGGACGATGGCGTCAGCGCCAGCTTGGATTCTGGAGCAACAAAAGAAGCTGAGATTAGATTCGGTACGTTTTGTCTATGGACTGCCTTGCATACTGTCATCGCTCTCCAGGTAGGTCACATACGAGTCTGTGCTATCCGGATGATGGTGCGACGTGATGCCCGAGTCCAGGCTGCTGCCCCCAGGCGGCCCGTTCATTTGCTGACCCGGCGGAGGTGGGTGTGGTCCCTGTGGCGGATGTGGTGGCAGCACGGGCATTCCATTTAAATCGTAGCCGTGCATCTAGATCATAGACAGAGAATAGGTAAGCCATATTTAGTCTCATAGTCTTAGAAGCTTTTTAAAAATGTATTCAAACCGGTTCATAACCGGTTCAATATTTTAATAAATATTCTTTTCATGCTAGCTTCAAATTGTTATTATTATTGTTCCAAAAAAGATTTAAGCGGGTTGAGTTTTCGTTTAGAACTGGTTCATAAGAAGCTGCAGAGTGGTTCATTATCGGTTCAGTGCTTAAATACTTTTTTACTTTAAAGGGAGTGCCCAAATTAACCAGCTCTTACAACTGGTTCAACAGTTTGAACTGGTTCCATTTTTGAATTGATTTGCTCAGACTACAGACCTGGCTTGGAACTAGTTTAAAATTAAATGTTTTTTATAGGCTCACAATAAGATATTAAAATATGTTTACAGTAAATTGGCAAATTTCATAAATCTCTCTTAATCTAAGCTGATCTCTATATAGAGGTTAAGCTCGGATTTGGGTTCGGCTACTTTTTAGGCAACTTCTTCATACTAAATAAAGTGAAATTCTGGATATAAATCGGCTCGGTATAAAACCTAGCCTATAAGAAAGTAACTAGCTAGGAAGCTGCTTGGAATTCTTGAATGAACTACCTGTAACTCTCTTGGGAATTGGTTGGACTGCTCACCTGATTGACCAGCTGTTGAAATGCGGGCGTGTGCGTATTGATGGCCCCATTGCTATCGAGATCGGCGTGCAGGGCAAAATCGCTTAAGGCTTTCCATGGCGGTTGATATGTCTGCACATCCAGACCCTGCAGATTCAGCGGCGAATCGTGTCGCACCGGCGAGCTGGCAATCATGGGTATGCCCTGCATGGCGCCATAGCCCAGCTTGCGACCCTCCTGCGAAAACCGAAATAGCCCCCAATTAGATATATAGATGGATACATTTGTGGATCGGTTGAAGTTGAAGCTGGCTTACCTTCTCCTGCTGCATTTGCAGCTTCATTTGGATGGTCTTCTTCTTGTCCTTGCAGCGCTTGTTCTGGAACCAGACGCGTATGACCCGCGGCGACAGGCCCGTCATCTCAACCAGCTGCTCCTTCATGAGCGCATCAGGTCGCGGATTAGCATTATAGCAGGTTCTACGCAGATATTCTCGGATTAGCTTATGGCCTGATATGGGCTGGTTGAGCCATGGGACTTACCTTAGGGTATGCAGCTGCTTCTCGTTGAGCACGGTGCGCACTCGCGTCGGCTTGCCGTCCGATGGACCCGAGGGACGCTTTTCCCTAATACTTTTGTGTGAGCCCGATTCGCTGCCAGAATCTGTAGTGTAGAAATTGGGTTAAGACTTTGTGTTCAAGAATCGTTTGTCAATTCGCAATTATTTTGCTATTTTTGCCAACGCTTTGAAGTTCGCGTTGATAAATTGTCTTCAACTACGGCCACAAAGGCGAATGCCAATAGACCGCAACACGCACGAAAAAAAAAACAAAACAAGAAACCAAAAATAGCACAGTCTCCGACCCTGAGAGACCCCTATCCCCCATCTACTCCCTGCCACTGGAGATCAAAGAGGCTGCACGGCATACGAAAATCATGTCTGAGGCACGGGCATGGGGATGGGGATGCGTGGTTCTTGGCGCGTCGTAGTTCGTAATTAAGTCGTGTTTCACAACACCGCGACAACTTGTTATCGTTATCTAATTTCGATAACGATCGCATCCATGAATGAGCCGGGCGCGACAATCGATCGGCGTTCCGTTTGAAGCTGGGTGCAGTCACAAAAGAACTTCTTTCATTTGGCAATTTGGCAAAAACTTTTATACAAATTAAAGCGCCAAGCTGTGACTGTGACGGTGACGGTGACTGCGACTGTGACTGCGACTGCGACTGTAAGCGTGACAGGCGAGGTTTGCGCTCGGACTTCAAAGCGCCGCAGTTGGGCAAACACTTGGACGTGCTGCGTGCCGTATTCGAGTTGAAAACAAATAGACGCACAGGCACAACAAGTGGAACTACTCTATGAATGGGAACCCTATCGAGACGCTGGATTGATCAGGCGATCCGGCAAGATTCACAGATCGGGCAGCCCCAACAGCAACAACAACATTTCCCAAGAAGTTGTCAATGTTTGCCCGCTTGAATGCTTCAATGCAGCTTTGAGTTGATTTTCTCCTTCTTTTTTATTTTTGTGTTTGCCACAGCAGCTGCTGCAGCCCCCCTCCCCGCCTGCAACACCTTTTGCAAATTCCCTCTGACAACTATTAGAGGCACCTCTCTCTCTCTCTCTCTCTCTCTCTCTCTCTCGCTCTCGCTCTCGCTCTCTGGCTTTGGAGCCCGCACACGAGCTTGCCCCGACTTTGACAACACCGCCGCATGTTGATAAGGTCTGTTGGGTTGTACTCTTGCCCCTCCCCCCTCTCCCCCCTTCCGTCTCCTTCAGTTTAAACAATGAGATTATGTTGACGATATGGTTTGACAATTGTCGTACATTGTTTGACGTTTGCCGATTTCTATTGACACTTTATCGCTTACAAGGATGTAACGCTGTCTTTCTGAGAATAAAACACGAGCACAGCCCTTTGTTCTGCCGACCCACAGACGTTCTCTCTCTCTATCTCTCTCTCTCTTTAATTCTATTTAGCCTAATTGGGGCTTTGGACTTTCAATCTAAACGGATAACTGGGCCAGGTTGTTAGGCAGCGTTACGCGGAAAAATCATTAGGTCTATTGCAATTTGGGCTAATTGAGTCTTCGGCTCTTTTTTAGCTGGTAACCAGGCTAGTAGAGGCAGTGGGGGGAGGAGGAGGAGCTAGAACTGTTTTCTTTTGCAATTGCGATAGTTGTGGGACTTCAGAGCATGGATTTCAGCTAGGCTGAGGGGAGTTTGGAACTGGCTGAGACCTTAATATAAGAGCTGAGCTGCAGCCAAATAGTCTTGAGTCATATCGAAATCCTTATGTTATACATCCTCACTAAACCACGTTAAGGAGCTGGATTAGACCCTCAGTAAAATAACTATATGATGACGATCTGTATAACGAACCAAAACTTGGGTTTGTCAGGAATGGAAATGTTATTAGATTTTGCTGCTATTCATTGAATTATAATTTAATTCATTTAAGTAGTATAATTCTTTAAAAGAAAGGAAAACATCCTTGCTTCAGGGTTAGCTATCTATCTATCTTAGTTAAATTAATAAAATCAGTATACATTTTTAATTGTTGTGGTATCTAGTGTCAGGAAAAGCTAAGGACCTCAATTATAATTAAGTGAGATTAAAAGCCAGAAGAGCTAACAAAGGGTATTTTATTTAGAGGTTCCACGTCCGATAACTATTATCTATATCTATATATATATATATCTATATCTATATATCTATCTATATCCAATTGGGAACCAATTCATACAAAGTCGAGTTTGATCAAAAAACAATTTTGAAAATCTTTAAATCATAACAAGAAACTGTGCCCAAACGCAAGCAACTAAATTTCAATTCAAATACGATTTGAGCCCGAGTCGAGTAGCCCATTTTGGGGCAATTAAGAGATAGTCAAGTTAAAGGTAAACACAAACACACTCACCCGACATTGAGCCCAGTTCGCTGGAATGGTTATTATTGCTAAGATTTGTATTGTTGTTGTTATTACTGCTAATGTTGTTGTTGCTCTCCACAGATGATGATGTTAGACTACTTTGCGATGACTTCTCGAGCACATCGTGATCCTCCTTGCAGTACAGGGCGCCCGCGTCGCGTAACGCGAATTCGTCGCCTGTTCAGAACCGAGAAATAGCAAAAATAAATAGCAAAAACAAATAAATAAATACACTATTTTGTGGGGGGGGGGGGGGGGGCAAAGGGCAACAATAACGCACCTGGCAGCAGTTGACGGGCACACGCTGAGCAACGAAAACATTCGATGTGAAAGATTTTCGTTTTGGCTCGCATCACAAAATCATTTTTGCTAAAGGAGTTACCGCATTTATCACATTTTGTACCAAATAACCTGCGAATAAAAAAGAGGTGGAAGAGGAAGAAAGAAGAAGAAGAAGCAGAAGAGAGTCGCATGATTAGAGCCAATGTGAATAGGTATGTAAACAGCCTTGAATGCGTTCAAGTCGCTTGCTTATGACTATTAAAAAATATATATATATGTATATATACAAAAATATATGAAATACTACAGAAAATAAATAAAAAACAAGTGGGCATGTGCAAGGCGTGCGAGATAGACGGGCAGATACCCTGTAGAATGTGATGCATAATCCAATTATATATATACATATATCTCTATATATAAAACTGTTTGTCCTGACTGACTGACTGACTGACTGACTGACTGACTGACTGACTGACTGACTGATTGGTGATCAACGCACAGCCCAAACCGTAAGAGCTAGGAAGCTGAAATTTTCACTGTAGCTACCTTATGTGATGTAGGTGCACGTTAAGACGGGGTTTCGGGAAATTCCACCCGCAAGTGTGGAAAAATCGCGAAAAACGTTTGTATGTAACTTTTTTGTTTACCATCCGATCAGCCTCAAACTTATTTTCAAAGATCTTTGTTCAAATTCATTTGAGGGGTGTTTCACACTTTTCGAAAAATACGTTCCTCCTTGGTGGAAATGGAGGTCAAAGATTTGGTGGGTGACGTTTCGCGCTCAAATTCATTTCCAGAGATCTATAAGAAAAATCATTTGATACGTGTTTCACACTTTTCGCAGAATTCAAACTACTTCGGGGGGAATGCGATTTAAAGATTTTTTGGGCGAAGTTTTAAGTTGTGTCCGATTTGCTTCAAACTTATTTTCAAAGATCTTTGTTCAAATTCATTTGAGGGGTGTTTCACACTTTTTGAAAAATCCATCCCTCCTTGGTGCAAATGGGGGTCGAAGATTTGGTGGATGACGTTTTGTGTTCAAATTTATTTCCAAAGATCTATAACAAAATCATTAGAGACGTGTTTCACATTTCTCGCAAAATCTAAACTCCTTCGGTGGAAAATGCATTTTTTAGATTTTTTGGTGAATTTTAAGGGCTTTCCGATTTGCATAAAAGTTGTTTGATTCCTGTCCGATCAGTTTTAAAATCATTTTTAAAGCTTTTTTGATTTTATAACATACGTGCCACGGGCAAGGCCGGGTTATACCCGCTAGTATATATATATATATATGTGTTTTAATATATTTTAATACAAAAGTTGACTTCTTCCATTTTTTATATTCCACACATTTTAATTTTAAATTATATATGTTATGTATATATATATATATAGCTACTCTATTTATCCTACTGTGTAGTCTTCGTGTTGCATATAAGAAGCTATATACCTCTTAAGCTGGCTTTTAGCTTTTATAGACGCCGAGTTCGATGAGGCGGAATATGCATATATAACATATTTATAGATATGCATTATATATTATATTTTTTTTATAGGTACGCAGTTGTCAGGCCCACTTTTGGCCATTTTATGGTTGTAGGGTATGCAAAAAAAAATAAAATAAATAAATAAGAGTGAAGAAAAAAAAAAAGGAAATGTAAACCAGCCGCCGTCTTTTGTGGCTGCCGCCCTGAACATCAATCATTTGTGCAGGTAAAGTGTTAATTTATAGCTTTGCACGTGTTAATCAATTATTCAAAGATTTGCATGGCAAATAGTTGGCAAGTCGCGACGATGCGACTGTACAGTAACAGCCTCCACCCCTCTCTCCCCCCTCTCCCCCTGACAGCACCCGCTCGCAAATGGCAATTTGTAAATTGTTGTTGTTGTTGTTGTTGCAGTGATGAAATCCGTGAGATACCCCAAAGCAGATCCACAGCTGTCGGCGGCCGTTTAGAATGTGTTTATGTGTACCCCAAACAAGAGACGTTGGCAAGCTCCATCTAATTGGCCTGGCCAACAAGTGACGGCTGCTTCAATTCTGAAACAGGGCCAAGCGCATGATCAAGCCGAACCTACTTGTTGTGCGGACTGTACAGCGCGTGCGTAGGGTATCTTCGCTGTCAGCCTACTAATTTCCACAATTAGCTCGTGATTGTAGAAGTGGCAAAATGTTTAGAGCAGCGCTAACAACCCCTGACTTATATAGGAAATCTTATTAGTTTTCTATAGGAGCCTAGTCATATGTATTTGGAACTTTAATATATTAAATTAAATCTTAGTCATACGTATCTGGAACTCGGCGAGTGTTATGAAATATTTAACATAAGATCTCAATAAAAAACCGTTCCATATTCGACTTGACTCTTAAAAGTCGTATCCTAAGATACTTAGGTTCTATACCTAACTGCATACTTTGAGTGTCAACAAAGCTTTACCTTTTTTAAACTAAAAATTGATTTGCTAAAACTATAATTGCCTAATCAACTCTTTCTCTTTTAACATCTGATAATATTCATACTCTCAATTCTTCTGAATGCTAAACTAATTGCTTTTCTTAAGAGCTATAGATATAGATAGTTGCTTGAAGTCAATGTTAAAGATCACTTACCTAACATAATCACGCTTGCAATAGGTTTTGCCATCGCGCACAAAACACGTACAGCTCTCGTCCAGAAATTGCCTGCATTCCTGGCACTTTAAGCACGCCGCATGCCATTCCAGATCGGGCGCAACGCGCAGTATATACTGATCGTGTATTTGGCCGCCGCAGCCCACACAATGCGACAAGCGTTGTTTTTCTGTAAGATCAAATAAATTCCAAACATATATGTATAAGTATATTAATTGCAATTGCATTTAAATTTTAAATTCAAATGAGAATTGTGCGCTAATAATAGAGCTGGCTGCTTGTCACTTCGAGCTCAGTTGCAACGCACTTAACAGAGCAGCGCAGTTAACAGCTGTTAGAGCTGTTAGCAACTGCGAGCTATGTTACGTTGTGCAGTTTGAATTTCATTAAAATTCAATTACGTTTTTATTAAGATGATGCAAACTTGAAGTTTCAGCATTTTATTCAGTGCCGTCGGCAACTGACAGCGTCGGTAAATCACTTGGCACTTTGTTTAATCTGCTGATGTGTTTTACATGAAGCTGGCGCTGCACTTTTAGCCAATTATGCGCCTCGATTTGTTGTAAACAAAAATAAGTAAGTCGCAAAACAAAGATGGCGCTAATTAACAAACTGCTATCAAATAAACCCAGAGCTGAGCCGCTGTGTGTGTGTGTGGCGCCCCAAAAATAAAACTTATGCCGGAAAAACATTTGAAAAATTCATAAATCTGCCAAGCGGCGCACAAATTTTCAAGTATTTAAGTTGGGTGCCTGGACCAAAAGTTGAGCCTTGAAAGCGCCAAAAGTTTGGGCTCGGCTGCCAAAAGCAGAAGAAAAAAAATCAATGCAATCATTGCCACATTATGTACGAGTGCTGCCAGTGCTGCCACCCCAAATGCTGCTAACGGCCCGCTATATATGTATATATATTTATATATATGTATATATGTGTGTGTGTGTGTGTGTTGTAATCCTTGGCAGCCCAGCGAAAAAAACTTTTGCAACAGGAAAAACTTTTCGCCTGTTGAAAAATTAAGAAAAACTTTGACGCGCGTTTAGCACGTTTTAAATGTTTCGTTGTGCCGCACACACACACAACACACACAATGAAGCACACGCACGCACACACGCATACACAGAGAGAGCAAGCGACACACACGAAGCTTTGTGGCTGTTTCCTCTTTGTATCTTTAAACGTGGCTGCGTATCTCAGCGCGTAGTCTCTGTATCTGCAAAGCAACTGCTGCTGTGTGTGCGTGTGTGTGTGTGTGTGTGTGTGTAGCTTGCGTATCTTTCGCACTCGCAGCCTCTGCACATGAATTATTTATAAAGGCGGAGCAGACAAGTTGCTGCCGTTGCCCGTTCGTTGTTGGGCCTTTTGCTGTTGTTGTTGTTGTTGTTGCTGTCTTTCTTTTTCTTTTTGTTTTTTTTTCGGCCTGCGCTTTTTTTCGCCTGGTTTTCTCGTTTGCTTGTATTTGTTGCTTTCATGCTTGAAGCATTTCAGACGCCAGCATTTACTTCCATGTGCCACGCCACCCAGTTATCCGCGCTGTCTCCCCCCGCCCCCGCCCTCCACTCAGCCGGCCTTCAGCAGCAGCCTTCAAGCCCAAAGCTTCAAGCTACCCGGCCTCAGCCTTTGCCTTTTTGCGTGGCATGTGCGCTTTTTTCTGCCGGCATCTCTTTCGCACTCGCGCGTTCGCTGTCCCGCTCAAGCTGCCAGCAAAGCTACCCTATATAGTCAGTCATTGTTGTTGTTGTTGTTGTTGTTATTGTGTGCGTGGCCACCATTTTTCTTCTTCCGACTCCTCGCTGTTGTTGTTGTTGTTGTTGTCGCTTTTGGACAGCTTCTTTTGTATAAATTTCCAGGCTGCGTATCTTTTGCTGACTGACATTTCGCATTCATTGTTTGTTGCTGTGCGTGTGTGTGTGTGTGTGTGTGTAGGTGTTTGTCTGCCTTAATGATCCTGCGCAGTGCGTTTTCATTTTTCTTTGGGACCCCCTCGCACACACACACACACACACACACACACGCACACACACCGCAGCCATTACGAGTCGTAATGGGAATTTAAGCGCAACTCCTGCGCTTGTATCTTTTTTTTTTTTGTTTTAGAGGGGGGCTAAACTGGCGGGGTAGTTGGGTTTGGGGTTCTTTCCGCTTTTGCGGCGTATCTTTTGCATGTTGTGCTGCCCAAAACCACCCCATGAAAAATGTGTGTGTGTGTTTTTGGGGGTTGCTGACGCGCGCTGAGGCGGTTGGGGCGGCTGGGGCGGTTGGGGCTGTTCTGGCTGGCTTTGGCAGTTGGCGCGCCGTGGTCTGCTCGATTTTTCGTTTTTCGGCGCTATTTGCGGCACACTTTGGGGTTTTTTGCGGGCGCCGGAGAGCGGGGGGGTTTGCGGGCTGCGTGGGCACCGGCAAATGCAATTTTCGTCTCGTGTTTGTCGTCTATGAATTTTTCGACTGCGGCAGGCGGCAGGCAGCAGGCGGCAGGCAGCACTTGCGGTGGGCCGGGCGAGGTGTGGCAGCACATGCGGCTGCTGCGGCTTTTTCACTTTTAACGAGCAACGTTTCGCAGCATTTGCAACATTTTGCAGCATTTGCAAGCTGCGTGTCATTTTTGCATGTTGTTCCATTTTGTTGTTTTGTTTTTCTTTTTTGGCTATAAATTTTTCAATTAAACAACTGACAACAGGCGAGAGCAACAAAAAGACGTTGCTGTTGTTGTTGTTGTTGCTGCTGCTGCTGCTATGATCTTGGCTTCAACTTCAAGTTTTATTTTGTAGTGTTTAAATTTTAATGGCCGCACCTTTTGGCTGCTGTCTGCTCTTGAACCTTTTCTTCTCTAGCACTATTAGATATCTATACTCTAGCCAAAGGGGTACTTTGAATAGATTAAACTACTTGTAAAAAATTACAACAGACATTCAAAGTTAAAAAAAAAAGTTGTTTAAATTATTATGAAAATAATTAAAAACTATTCAAGTAATTTTTAAATTAATGGCATTTTTATATTTTCAGTCACTGCCATTGTATTTATTTAACCCTATTTATTTATTAAAACAATTTCAAACCATGCCCTAAAAATAGCCAAAGAGCATATCCTTAATTGGAACACCTGGTATATTCTTTTAAGCTGCTCATCAAATTAACAAAAAAAAGTTGAAACTAATTGACAAGATCTGCAGATATTTACATTTTTCATGAATATAATTTACATTTTTACGTGTATTCAAAGCGGGCGACTAGCGCAAAAATGGTTGCTCCTCTACAGATAAAATGTAAGGAAATCTACAACAAGCAGCTAAAATTAAAAAAAGAAGAATCTCAAGATATGTGTGCTGCACAGCAACGCGTAGAGAATTCGTATCTGACTGAGTATCTTGCGCGTTTAAGCGTTTTTATCTAATTACACGCGTTTCGCTCGTGTACAGCCGGAGCCAGAGCTGAAGCTGGAGCTGGAGCTGGAGTTGGAGCTGAGCTCGACTGAGAAGTGGCCAGTTTGATGGATAGTTGAGTGCACTCTATGACTGATTTGAGCGACTGTCTGGGCCGTGCGATTGGGGCAATAAACATATCAAAGCCGAATAATGAACGCCCAGAACGCATGAGATGCGCAGCTTTAACCAGCAGCTGGGCTTATCGGAGTCGGCAATCTTTCAGAAGACCCAAATCGAACTGGGAAAAATGTATTTGCTGGCTGTGCAACCAGTTTTTTTTTCCTCTCTTTTCTCTCTGTTGCAATGGCTGCCACAGACTGTGCCGTGCCACATGCCTGGACTGTGGATGCAACAACTGCTGCGACTGCTGCGACTGCGGCTGCTGCATCAATGTTGTTGTTGTTGTCGACAACGGCAACATGCAAAATGCAAAGCATCGATAAGATATACACGAATACGTGCCCGAGAGTGCCGAGTGGTCCCCCAGCAGTCCATGGGGCACGTCGAAATTATGGAAGCTCTTGCGGATATGCGCGCGATTTCAAAAGCAACTACTGTTTAAGTCGCTGCAGGTTTCAGCTACCTTTTTCCCCCTTTGCTGTTGCTGTTGTTGTTGTTTTGGTTTTGGTTTTGGTATTTTGATTTTTTGATTTATGGCGCATTTGGTTGAATGGAAACACAAAGCGCAGCCACTGACAGTTGAAAAGCAAGTGCCGCCGCCAAACTAGGAATTTCACATGATCATAAAAGAGCCCAAAGATGCGACGATTGCGACGACTGCGACTCCCACAGGCCAGCACAAGCTGGCCGCGTGACTTCTACGAAAATTTGTCATTTTTCCAGGAATAACGCCAAGTTCTCTCCCCCCTCTCTCTCTCTCTCTCTCTCTGTCAGTTCTTTTTACCTGCCCCAGCGAAACGCTTAAAAAATTAATGATGACAGCGCTGGGAACACGTGCCGCGTCCTGTACTGTTTCTGTATCGTTCGCCGATTTTCGATTTCTCGCATTCACATTTTGACAGACTCATCAATTTTGTAGATACGTAACGAGCGCTCATCCTGGCAGCCTTCATTTCACTCGCCATGCCCTGCCCTGGGCTCTTGCCACTGATTAGGCAATATTCGCTGGCCATTGTTTTGAGCGCTGAGCGTGGGCAGGGGCTGCCCTGCCACACCTCCGCCTCCTCCTCCTTGCTGCTCGGCCATTGTCCAGCTGTGTCTGTGCCTGTCCCTCCGGCTGTCTGGTCCGTCCTGGCTGGTCACTGGTTTTTGTGTGGAAGGAAGCTTTGTGGTTTTTGATTTGTTTGTCTGCCTCTGCTTGCTGGGATCCTATCAATTATGTGCCCGCTCTACCTCCATCTATGTGTGTGTGTGTGTTTGCGTTTGTGTGTGCTGCAATTTTGGGCTTTTCTGCATTTTGACTGTGCGTCTCAAGTTGGCTTAATTAAGTGCAGTTGCTTTGACAATGACAACGTAATCTTCGATTTAGCTATAAGCCACATCAAAAACAATGTACCGCCTCCCATAAACATATCCACAGATATCGATTGCCGTATGTATGCATATTGATATATTATGTGTGTATGTGTATATAAATTTGCCTAATTAATTACACAAAACACCAAAGAGCATTTCGATTGGGGCACAAATCGAAAAAAGATGCTGCACAAGAGAACGGGTTAAATGTAAGCTAGAGATGGTAGCGTGAGCGCCAGGCACGGTTAGTGATGGGCATCTGACAGTGCGAATCGCATAGGGAGGCTGTTATCGCGCTATCATTTAAAGTTATTAGAACAAGAATTAACTATAATGAGAAAAACTACTTTGCTGATTTAGTTAGAGAGTAAAACATTTCCTTTTAACTAGAATTTTCCTAGAATATGTTGAGTTCCTAAAACTGTTTTTGAGCTCGAGTTCGAGTTGCCTTGTGAAGTTGTTCTAGATCGATTTCGAGCTCAACATAATATTATAGATTTACCGTAATTAACTTATATTTTTAATTGCTAATTTTACCCTTCTGTAAAGGGTAACTTTTAACTTAAATATATAGAAAAGTGTTCTACTATTAGAAAACCTATTTCTTTAACTTGTAAATGTTTATAGTTTTACGAATTACTTGTATTTTTTTTATGCTTCACAGAGATTATATATCGTATATTTCCATGGTCACTTGCTTGCTCTCTAAACTACTTGAAGGCTTTTGTTTTTTTTCCGCTCTCAAAGTTTTGCAACCATTTGTGTATATGCTTTTTTTTCTCAAATTAATTTGTATTGTAGCCGTCTGTTTTGAGTCGCACTTTGATTGATCTCATTGTGCATTGAAGTGGACAGCAAATGTGCTCGTGTCACGCGTTCATCTCGCATCGAGTGTGTAAGCCGAAGCGCAGTCAATATAAATATAACAGAACTGATCAATGCAAACAGTTGGCTTCGATTTCGAATCAATGGAGAAAAAAGATTCCCAACAAAAATCCAAAAGAAGCCGCCGGCTGCAGTCACTTTGAAGTGTTTGATTTTCGTATTGGCCGCTCGCTGTTGTAGCTGTTGTTGTTGTAGCTCTTGTTGTTGTTGTTGCTGTTGTTGTAGTTGTTGGCTGTCGTTTTATTGAAGCCAAATTTGAATACGAGACATGCAGCAAGCGGCGGCAGAAGCTGCCAATGCCGCGACATCAAAGAGTGCCTGGACTCAAAATGGACATGGGCCTGCAACACACAATTTATGCCAGCCAAAAGACGCACACATACACAAACACACATGCACTGAGAGATATTTGAGTGCTGCAACGGAAATGACCTTTTTTTTTCATTGTGTGTGTGTGTGCAACAAAATGCCGCAGCCAGCACTGAGCCCGAGCTCTGGCTGGGATTCTGGATTCTGGATGCTGCGTGTTGCGTGTTGCTTGGCGCGCAGACAGATGACAAGACGCGATAGTGTCCAGAGTCTGAGCTCCTCTGAGCTTCTTGTACAACCGGTACAACCAACAAGGGAGAGCGAGAGGGAGAGAGGGAGACAGCTCGGAGCTGTGGTACAAGCGGGCTAAGTGATGATCATGATGGGTTATTAGGCAGGTTGCGTTGACAACGCATTTGTCTTGGCCAAACGCCGACGCAGGATCGCTCTGGGTGTGTGTTTCTCTCTCTCTGTATGTGTGTGTGTGCGTGTATTTGTGTGTATCTCAGATAAGCGCGCGACATTTATTTATGGTGTTTTAACACAAGTGTCGCCAATGGCCAAAAAGGCGCCGTTCGCCCGCTAACCGAGACCCCGAAAAAACCCCAGACGAAGGTTCACAGAGTGAAAGCCGCAAAGTCAGTTCCAATTCTTTTTTTTTCCCCTCTTCCCCGCGCCCCTCCAACACTTTTAAATAACTCTGACGGCTCAGCGTCAGAAATGACTGGAAATGTGTCAAATTAACGTCAACTCGAATCTGAAGTCAACTTCAAGTTGCCCGCCCCGCCTTGTGTCTTGCCGCCCCTTAGCGCGAAGAGTGAAAAAAAAATGGAAATCAATTAAAGCTAAACAACAAATTGAAATTCAAATACAAATTCGATAAACGAAATTGGAAATCAAAATGCAGTTTAACCTTTTAAGGCCAACGCAACATGTTGCAAATGCTGACAAGCTGCCGCAGCCCCTGCCCCTGCCCCTGCCTCTGCCACAGCCCCTTCTCCACACACAGCCCCTCACAAGCCACATTTTTGGCTAGTTTTTCAATTAATTTTTGTATACCCTTGCAGTGCGTCTTCTAGTTATGTCAGCAAATATGTAACGCACATCGCTGAACTCATTAAGTATGTATATATTCTTAATCAGATGAGTTGATGTAGCTACACTCGAAGAAATTGTTACTTATAAAGAATTTTAGTATAATGAAGATTTCTATGCCTTTCATGAATTATTGCATAGCTCGGAATGGATCGGATCAGACTATTTTATATAGCTGCCATAGGAATGATCGGATCTTGCATAAACAACTTTTTCGTTTCTTAAAATATTCTAATCAAACTTGGCACTTACAAGTTCTACCATGCTTAATTCCTAACAATATCTGACAGCTACATCATATAGATCTATATCTTCATCTATATGCAAAGTCAGTTAAAGAAGAATAAGTGATTCTTTTTGCTTTTTTTTTTGTCAAGAAAGGGTATTTCATTTTCGGCTTGTCATATTTAAATGTTTTTCTAGTTTTCAATTATTTATTTTTTTATCATAAATGCGTTTGGCATTTTGGCTGCATGCGTCTAATTAGCCAACACTTTCGGGCCAAGATTTGTGTGCGTGGCTTTTGGCAAAATAATTGACCACATTGTTGCATTCAATTGTTATTGTTGTTGCTGTTGCTGTTGTTGTTGCTGTTGGGTTTGTTGTTGTTTTTGCTCTCCATGGCAGGCGGCTTGTGTAAATATTTGACCTGACGCGTGTGAACTTTAACAGTTTTTATGCTTTATTTGTCGCAAATATTGCGCAAACATGAACAGGCAAGCAAAGCGGACCCACCTCCCCCTCTCCCTCCCCCGCCGACCATGCCACTAGACCCCTTCTCTGTGCTGCCAGAAACAACGACGCTGCCTTGTTTGCATTTCGGGCCTCGGGGATGTTCAAGTTGTTGTTGTTGTTGTTGTTGTTGTTGCGCATGCGCGCACCTTTTGCACTTGAGCAGTGCGAATGCTGTTGTTGTTGTTGTTGTTGTTGTTGCTGTTGTAGTCTTGTGGTGTTGCCATGTTGCACTGGTCCGCCCCCTGCCCCACCGCACGCGCAGCATGCAACATGCGTTAGCAACATACTTTCTGCAGTCGGCAAAATATCAGTTGGATGGTGTGAATTCTACAACAGTTGCGGCCACTAGAGAGGAGCCAGTGGAGAAAAGTAAAAAAAGACAATCTCAAGGGAATAACTAACTAATGCGACTTTTAAGCATTTAAAAGGTTTAGAAAGTGTGCGTTAAATTACTTGCAATTATTTTGTGTATCTGCAAATTAAATACAAAATTGATTAAAGGTTAAATTAATTTGGAGGCGCACAAGTTTAATTAATTTAACTGCAATTTATAATCCCACGCTTAGGAATTGTTTCAGTTTTTTTTGCTTTCTGTTGGAGAATTTATCTTTGGCCAGCCAGAAAGTTAGACGGAGAAATACTTTTTATAATAGTATTTTTTATGAAACTGTGCAACAAATCAAACTTTGATTCGGGCCCCCAAATAGAGTTTGGGTTTAAGATGATTTTTTTGAGTTTTATTAATTTTAACTGAATTTAAGCCCTTTTTTTTAGATATGTGCCGAATTTAATTATAGATAAAGTTTACGATTTTTAAGCTAATATCAAATTTGTCAATTACTTCAGTGCTTATCAGCTTGAGAGTGCAATAATCATAGATAATATCCCGTCAAAAGTTATTAAATAAAAATAAAAGAAGTATACGAAGTTATTCTTATATTGGATATGGCATCTCTGATCCCATTCTTTATCAAAACGAAGCTCAAAAACTCTAGTTGAAAATATCTTTAAAAGCTTAAAAGTTATTATGGTCCAAACATCGAGTCCAAGTTTATTTTGGATATATCAGTCCAAATGGAATTTCTTGTTTGAATAACTTTTATGCATTTAAAGATGTCTTAAATGAGCCTTAGGATATGTTATTGGTCCCATGGAAATAGAGCTTTTGTGTGAAATAAAATGTTAAGAGAGAATGTTGAGAGAATTGAAGCCCTTAACAGCTTTGGCAAGCGTTCATCTCTAGTTAAGCTGATTGGACTGGGTGTGCCTGAGGGCAACATTCCTGTGCACATTGCACTTGGTGTGCGTGTGTGTGGTGTGTGTATGATTGTGTATGCACCGTTATAAAAACTTAAGACCTCATTAAAAGAGGCCGCCGCTGCTTTATGGCTGCCCAAGATCGAGTTGACCATTTAACGCCGTCCACTCAATGCACAGCTCGTTGAGGTCCTTTTATATGATGCTACGAAAACCAAATATATATATCTATATAAATCTATATATGTATATATGTACATATAGAGATATATGTATATGAAGTTGAGGCTGTTCGATTACGCGCACGCAAGACTGGGCCGCTTCGAAGTTCATTTTGGCCAGGTTTTCAGTTTTTCATTTCAGGCCCGTCTCTGGGCTAAAAGGAAGGCCGCCAAAGGCTGCGCGTTGTTCATGCAAATTTTAACTTCATTTCGGCTTCGTTTTGTTAATTAATTTATATTATTTTATTTGGGTGTCGTATACAAGCGGAGCGATCCACAGATCGTTGTCGTGGCCCGTTGTTGTTGTTGTTGTTGTTGACATGCCTTGTGGCTGGTTGTTGTTGTTGTTGTTGTGTTGGATTCTCAACAGTTCTCTCTGCATCTGCAGCGCAAACGAACGACAAATTTATATTTAATGAGCGTCATAAAATTTGAATTTCAAAGGAGCATTGCACCGCAGCGGCATGTTCGAACGGGCGGCGTTGATTGCCACTCGATGTGTCCGAGCTGCAGTTGGAGCTGCGAGTCCGGCTCCGGCTACGGCTCTGTCTACGCTCTCTCTCCCTCTCTCCCTCGCTCTCGCTCTGCAGCCTGCAGGCTGGTGTCTGAGTCAAGTCTTGGCCAATGAAGGTATATAAATTTGCTGGCTTTATGGCGTTTTAAGTAGGCCTGCTTTATGGGCTTGCAGTTCAGGTCCAGCTTAGTCCAAGCACCACTCACACACACTAGACACACACGCACACACACATACGCACACGCACACACCTGATGCCGGGTCGCTATGATTCATTGGCGCTGTGTGGTCGTAATCGTCCACAACGTTGTCGTTGTTCTCGTTCTCGTTGTGGTCTTCTGGTCCGCCGCGAAGACTTATTGCTGCCCACTTAGGCGACAAAACGCTGTCGGGGTATTCTCTTCTCTTTTATTTTTGTGGCTGCTCACTAAATAAAGATGAATCCCCCCAAGAGCCCAGATCCGCAATATGTGTCTGCAACTTGTTTAGCGAGTTTCTCACCTCGTTGGCAACATTTCAATTTGACATAATGAGCCACATTTTGTTACCAGTAGGCATTACCACAGATGGTTAGGCTACCTAACTAGAAAACGTACGCGAGGGCCCGATACAAACAAACAACCATCCACAGCAACATAAATCAGCATAGTCCGAGTTAATTGTATGAAATTTGTCATGTTTTTGCTTGATTTTAGATTTGTTTACCAATTGAAAATTGTTTTTTATGTTATTCGATAAAATTTCAAGAACGTTTTCAACGATTAATCTTACATTTAAATATATATATTCATGTATATATATTTTATTTTATTTATTATCAGCTTCTATACACGATATTCTTTCAGCATCATTCGCTTTGTGTGCTGTTAATCTAAATAGTAAAAAAACGTATTCTTTTTGCATGTATTACAATATTTTAAAATTGTGAAGATTTTTCTAAAACATAAGATGATTAATCAATTAAATTGTTGATCGCAAAATACGTTTGTACTGTGGCTCGTATTAAAGAAAGAAAGATTTAACATATTCAAAATGCATGTATATTCAAAATGTAACGAACTTTTAAGTTGAATAAGATACATATTCAAAACACATGTAGATTAAAAATTTAACGAGTTTCTGAGCAGAATTGGATTATTTTTACGAAATCGTATTATGATTAATATTAATCTATATTGCGTATGTTAAAACTCTTAAGAAATATGTCTGGAATACTTTTGAATATTTTAAAAAGAATATAGATTTTTATAAACTATATTTTATATATTTTTTGTTTTAATTATAACGTGTTTATATATGCATGACTGAGCGATATATTGATTGACAGAAAATCAAACTGTGAAAGCTGCATGTATATAGAACGTATATAGAACTATTGGAAAACTTCCGCCACAAATTTAAAAATTTAATCGAAAATTGTTCTATTAAAGGCTCTCTCCAATTTGTACTTTTTATAGATTCAGGCTCTGAATCAAGCAACATTTAGTTATTCTTTATCCAATCAAAACTCTGCCATAAATTATTATAAAATAAATATAATATTATATACACATATAATACACATTAAAAGAAACCTACAAACCAGTTGAGAGTTTGCGATTGATTTATCTATAATATTTATGATGTTGTTTGCAATTTGTTTTTTAAAGAATTCTGGTTCTGCTTTCATGTTACGTAAATCGAAATAAATCCAGAGCGAAATAAAAGTAATTGCCACAAAGATGTGCAACTCGTTTGGCCAGTTGCCACGTTGCCTGGCGTCTGGCAACATGGCAGCGCTGACATAATGTGCCACATTTTGTTGCAGGTAGTTACAGTGGGCATATATGTACATACATATATACATCCTGGCTGCAAGTCAAAATATTGGCAGGTAACGGTAATTAGCTAGACTAGGCTACCGTCGTCTGCCCGTGTCTGCCCCGTGACCGTGCCCCGTAGATTTAGACGTAGCCGACGTAACCGTACCCCGCAAACGTCTCAACCTCAACCACCGCCGTGCCGTCATCTAATTTTGAATGAGTTGCCCCGCGGCGTGGCGCGACGTCGCAGTCACAGCGAGCGGTCGGGTTCGAGTGTCTCTGACAGGGAGTGGGAGAGAGAGAGAGAGATAGAGAGAGAGAGAGAGAAAGAGGGGCGTTCAACCTGTTGATAGCCGCGTCTGACTTACCAGACGATACTTGAGATTAAGAGCTCTCAATACAAACAGGCGACATGCTAAAATGCCTCTCTCCCACTCCTTCTCCCTCTTCCTCTCCCTCTCACGGCAAGCACTTGATAAGTAACTGATGCGGAAAAGTAGTTCTTGTAATGCGATATACTATATAAGACTTGGGCATTATATAACCAGGCGCCGTTGCTGCTGCTGCCGCTGTTGCTGCTGTTGCAGCAATTGTTGCTGCCTCAAGTGTCGCTTACAATTCTTTTGGAGTACCAACTGACGCCAAGAATTGAGTCTGGAGTTGAGATTGGCGGCGTCTAGTTATTTGATGTAACCAAATCTCAGTTTGTTGCACTGCCGCATCCTGTTGAAAGTAGTTGTTGTTGTTGCTGCTTGCTTCTCGCTTTTTATTGTCCCCCTGCTTAATTAGTCATTAAACTGGGGGGGGGGGGAATATAATAAAAATGACACTCGTAAAAAGCAATGCTCAAAAGAGATAGCCACACACAAATAGAGTGAAACAGCGGCGCCCCCAAAAGAGCTTTAAAAGCGACGCCATTAAAGCGAGCAACGTGCCGCATTGCATGCAACACGCGCAACGACGCAGCGACCCAGAGCTCCCAAGCTGGCCAACTGACAGCCAGACGAATGCACCTGAGCACACACACACACACACACACACACATACACACACGCACACACACCTGGCTGTAGAGGTGTCATATGGCGCAGCGGGTGTTCCCGAGCCAAAAACTAACCCTGAACAGCTCCCCTTCCCCCCAGAATCCCAGCGGGAATCGCGACGCCAAAAGGCGCCGTTTAATGAGCGCCTGGAGAGCGGCACGAGCGGAACTTTAACTGGTGGTTGCTTAGCTGGGTTTGCTTAACATTTACTGGCTCGGCCGCGGCACAAACACACACGCGATAAACGGGCGTGGCATGCCACACAGCCCTGGCAAACCAATTTTGGCATTATTTATCAGTTGATTTATGTGCAAAGTCGCTCAAAATGCACAACCTCTCCCTCTCTCTTTCGCTCTCTCCTGTCTCGTTCACTCTTTAAATTCTTCTGTTTTATTTTTGGGAAATTTAATATTCATTTGCCCAGCCGCTGCTTGCCCCAAACAGTAGCCGCTGCCGCCTGACAAGCGCTGACACCTTGACTGAACTTTAAGAGCAGCAATTTTTTGGTTTTTAATTGCACTTTAATAGGCGGCCGCTGCTTTAATGTGCCCGCTGTGCCCAGGCCAGGTCAGCGAGTCGAGGGCTCAGGGCCCGCTGTAATTAGGCCAGAAAACCATTTGGTCTTTTAACGAATGCAGCCGCGGCTAGCCAAGTATCTGGCGGATACACGAGCTTAATCAGCTTTAAGCTGCAGTTACTATGATGTCACGAATGAATGAATGAGAGTGAGAGAAAGAGAGGAAGGAGCAAAGAAGTAGACGATAGCAAGGCTAAACCTTAAGAGATGCCACAAATAATTTAAGACTTCTTTCTTATGTAAAGCGAATTTTACCCAATAATATATCTTAGTAGTCCGCTCCTAATTTGCATTAATTTATATATTACAGTGGTCATTCGTATGTCGCAGCGGTTCGGCTTCAAAGTTGAATGTTATTGGAGAAAAATTCGAGTTCCTTGAGAACTTATCCTCCTTACAATACTTTACATGTTCACAAACATGTTGTCATATTTTAATTTAATCATTTGAAGAGCTGTTTAAAGGTAATCTAATTTCTAAACAACAGTAATTATAAAAAATAAATAATAAGAATATGAATAATAATAATATGTTCGGAGACATAATTTCTAGAGATCATATTTTTATATACTTATAAAATTGAAAGAGTTATTTTCTACTGTATATTGTCTACTTCACCTTCTATAAATTTGGTATTTCTTTAATTTTAAATTTAATGTAAGGCTTGCCGAGAACTAAGCACAAATTATTCGTAATTTCATTTCATTTTTCTTCGAAAATAACATCTTTCATAACAGAATAACTTTAATGTAAACAAACAGACGGGCTCTGTTAATTCTATAATACATTTTTTTCGCATCCTGTTAAGTGGCTTTAAAGCCAGCCATGTTAACGGGAATTCACAGCGCCTCGCGCATGTAGCTTCCTGTTAACTTCCTACACGGGCTAACATTTTAAGCTAACACAGTGTGTACCAAATATTTTTCACTACATTTTTGTTAACATATTCAACATATTTTAAGTGGCTTATTTAGGTTTTTTTTTGTTGAAGCAACTACTAAAATTGCCCTGCAAAATCAATAATATTCGTATCTATCCCGACTCAACAGAACATAAATAAATGTGTCTTAACCCTTTTGATTATAGGGCATTCAAATGGTCGCCCGGCACACCCACATGACAAAATTTATGCGCCACTCGCTAAAAAAAAATAAGAAACAAATTCGTCTATATTTTATGGGTTTGCTTTTTTCGGGTTTCCGGTCAAGTTTTTTCGGTATTCCTGTCTGCCATACTCTTCCCTTGCCGCTGCCTCTCCCGCTCCCGCTCCCGCTCCCGCTCCCGCTCCCGCTCCCACTCTGCCGCTGTCTGCCTGTCTGCCCGGGGTGATAAAGTTATTTAGGCGCAAATCATAAATTCCAAAACAGAACCCTGAGCGAAGCTTATCTGATTTTGCACTTGGGCCCGGCACTAGATCAATATGTTGGCCTGAAACCTGTGCGGGCTGCGTTTGGAATTGGGATACAGGGATATACAGATTCCCAAACAGAATATCAGAACCCGAAAAAGACAGCTGTGCGCCTGCGCCTGTTGTCACAATTGTTTTTTTGAATGTGTGTTGCACACAGAGACAGGGACTAGGACAGAGAACAGAGACTTAGAGAGACAGTTGGAGATACGCAGCGTAGAATTTAATTCAGGTAAATTTGCCAGAGATTTTTGTTAGTTTGGTTTATTTTTGTTTTTATTGTGAGATCTCGTTTTTTTGTTTGGTTCCGAGCCTGTCTTTAATTAACAGCTCTTGGCGCGTCTGTTTGACTTGTGAAATTAGAAAATTATGCCTGGAATTTCCGCTCAAGAAATAAATAAATAAAAAACAGCAGCAAACATTTTGCGCATTTGCTTAGCTGATTAGCCACCAAAAATGATAATGAGCTTACCTATTGGCTGATAAAAAACTTATAATCAAAATAAATGGATGCATAGAGGAAGCCGCTAGCCAATTACAGCTGGAAATCAGAGTGAAAAGGTTTGAGATACAAAAAATTGTGCTAGAACATATTCTGAAAGCACATTATAGATAATATATGTGCTGCTTAAGCACAAAACACGAAGCTTTGAAAGCTCACGGAAGCTTTAAGCTAGCTTTAATATATTCTATAAGCAAATAAAATGAAGCTCACGTAAGCTCAGTTTCACAGGCTTTGCTTTTGTTAATCAGTTACATATCTAACAAATATGGTTTCAAGTCGCACAGTTTTATGATTTCAGCTAGTCTCACGAAAACTTTAATAAATTTAAATTTCTGCACTTTCGAAAATCAATGATAAACTAGTTTTTCGTATGTATTTAATTTTTAATTAGCTGCTCGCACAGACTTTCAATTTCATAGACGTTACCCAATTTGAACACGATTAATGATGTGTTGAGAACATTTATGGCCACGAAAATAAAACAAAATAAATCCGATCGCCTTTCACGAGCTTTATGACTGTCACACACTGAGCACAGCTTATGAATGCCCCCGGGCAGCAGCCTATATAGGTAGTTAAACTATCTATCCATATCTATGACATCCGTATAGCTTAGCTCAGTGCCATTCTCTCAGCCTGAATGCTAAGCCACTTTGCCTTTTATGGCTAAAACATTTAAAAGCCGCATTTCTTTTTATACCCAATGAAAGCAATCTAAATGGCCAACACGGGTGTAACGATTTTGGGCAAAGGTATGTATGAGGCAGAAGGAGGTGTCTTTCACTACCTTAAGTATATATATTCCTGATCAGAAGAAGGATTTGTGTAAGCTTGTTTATCTCGAAAATTACAAATGCTAGAGACTTGAGATATAATATCTATGTATTCCTATTATATTTTCTTCGATATCTCTATCTTATTCTATAGCATCGATAAGTATCGATTTTAGGAAAGCATAGTTCGAAGTTCATAAGACTATAAATTTTCTTAATCAAAAGGAAGATTTGTGTGAGCTCGTTTTTCTCGGATATAACAAAAGCAAGAGCTTTAGTAGTTGTATTCTATTTTTATTTTTATTCGATAACTCCTTCTAGTTTCATTGCATCGATAAATATCGATCTTAAGACATGGTTTTTTTGAGCTTAGCTCGAAGAATATAAGATCTGGATACACCAAACTTATATGTATGAAGGTTCTAGCATAACCTACACAGATTACGAATGTTTCAATTTTTGGATACTCTTCTCCCATTCCCCATACAGTGGATATGTTATTGATGTAAAAGCAAATGTTCTAATACTTGTAAAGCAAGCTTAACGCTGGCTTTAGGGCATCTGCTAGTCGGGCTCTCTTAACGAGAGCTTTGTTACTTGTTTTATTTGCATTTTTTCTACAATTTGATTTATTTTTTGTCATTTAACAAATTATTTGTAAAATTTTGAAGCTTTGTTGTGGGCATGCAGCGCTTTTGGTCAGTCAATTTTTCACAATTAACTTTGAAAACTTGTTATTTGTAGGCACAGCCTGAACAATTCACAAAATTTGAAAAAGTCGATTAATGTTGCGAATCATTTAAAACTAATTAATATTAATTAAATTAGGCTAAATAAATTTGCGACACACACACAGACGCACATCATATAGTGTCTGCCTTGGTGTTATTTGAGGCCAGATGAAAATCGCTTTGATTTTTATGACCGCAAATAATTGTCAATTTTTTATGAGTTTGGCATTAAAAATCGTCAAATTTTATTGAACCCACAGAAACTAGAAATGGCAGCTCGTGTGGGTTTTGGCCGCGCCGCGAAGTATGCAACAAAAAATGTTGACCAACAAAAAAATGTGTCGCGCTTTGTGTAAACAAAACTTCAGCGCGAGCGAGTCGTATATTTTCTTCTACTATATTTAATTAATTTAACGACTACTTGAGAAGTTAGCAGCGACATGCGTGCGTATGTGTGTGTGTGTGTGTGAGAGCTAGGGGCGGGGGGCAGGGGCCAGCCAATGGGCCTGCGACATGAAAAACTCATTAAAATGTTTACAGGCGCACAAAATCAACAAACCAACAAAAGCGACTCGAACAGAGACAAACAGACGAGTGAAAAATAAGAAGGAAACACACACAAAATTAAATACAGCAACTGAAATTGTTTTCATTTCAAATATATCAACTAAAATCTCTCGAAAACTTGCTAGAGAAATAAGTTTGTTTAGTTTTGGGGCGGGCGGGCGAGCGACTCGCAAAAAGAAGTTTTCAAATTAAAATAGTTGCTTGCTTTCCATATTTAATGTGTGCAAACAAATTACAATGTGGCTGCATTTGGGCAGGCCACAGGCTAATGTATCTATCAGTTACAAATGTATCTGCAGCCAGTTTCTAGTCGTGTTTTTTTGGCTCATTTATAATGCAGTGCGCGCGACGGGGCCAACGTGTTTATGATTATGATTTGGCCGTCTTTCGCTCGTTTTTTATTTGGCACACACACATGCACACACACACAAACACACACACACAGTGCTTGCAACTGTTTCGGTTTTTTTTTTGTTGGTTTTTGGTTTTTTGGTTCAGTGTTTTGCGGTCTTTTGTCTGGTTACAAAATTGGCAGCTAACATTTGTCACAATTTAGCGTCAAATTTAAATTTAAATAAAATATATTTTGTCACGCACACACACACGCATTTTTTTAATGACACTTCTGGTTGATGCTGGGCATGCGTTTAAAAATGCATGAATATAATTTAGAAATGCAAGCGATATGCGAATATGGTCGAGAATAATTTTTATTTGGTTTTCCGCACGGCTAGCAAAAATTTGTCAGCTGACAAATTTTCATGCGTTTATCGCATGCGATAAATTTGTTGCAATCGCACTTTAATTGCCGCCAAGCATTAAAATGTCATTCAACCGTTAATTGGCCGCTGGCGGCACAAAAATTATATTCTACTTAAAATAAAATACAGCCATAATTTAAAAGTTGATGCCACCGCAAAAAAAAAATACAAAACACAATACTCAAAGGCTAGGGCTACTGTTGTTTTCGGTTTTATATTTTGTGAAATGTTTATGTGACCCCAGGAAAAACAACTTCAGATACTTGCGGCAATTTTGCAATTCTCGCGAATCGTTTCGTTTGCAATTAAACAGATGCCTCTCTACCGATAGCCGAGGTCAAAAGCATTCAAAAAAGGGTCAGAGCAACTGAAGTCGGTATGTTAATATTGTCTTTATTCGTATGTAGAGATCGAACAAACATTTTTAAGCTGAGCTCTTGACTGGACTCCATTATGAAAAGCCTCAAGAGTGCATTTAGTCGCCTCTCTTTTATATATACATTCAAATGAATGCATATATCCTACGACTTATAGAAGTATATGCGTTTATATATACTCTTCATTTCACATTTCACTTCACAAACTTTCATCTGCATTTCTTCTTATCAGCTGCAATTAATTGCGATAATTTTAATCTCAATTTGCTGTTTAAATAATTTTAAATGCTTTGTATTAAAGGCAAATTTATTTGTGCATTAAATATTGCTTCTTATCGAAGATATATTAAATAAGAAGATAATTTAAACTAATATGCATTTTAATGAAAGACAACAATGAATATTACTATTTGTAGAAGGGGTTTTTTAAATATTCCACGAGCTCCATATACCAAAGTCTTGAATGCAGTTTAAAACTGAGCTTTGGGTTTTGAACACCAGGATAGGGCATTGAATATTAGCCATATTACTATTTTATGTCCTTCTATTTGAAAAAGTACTACGAAAATATGCTCCATAGAACTATCTTTAAGATCTTTATCCCACTGGAGCTTAGTTTCTTTGTAGAGTTTGTTTCGCAGAAGACACTTTCAAATGCAGATCGCTTCCTAATCTTACTTAATAAAAGCCTAATAGCTTTGACAATAACTTAGAATTTAATTCTTTTGAATAATTAATTCAATTACAAATTTATACTGTGTTTCAATTTTTGATAACTCAAATACGTTTGATACCAAGAACTTAAGTAATACCCTACTATAACTTTCAAATCTGCAGTATTACTAAACTGAACTTGAACTCTGCTCATTTGATCTATGTTACGTGAACTTAATTAAAAATATTAAAAAAAATCTGAGCTATATTGTGCACATAAAATAGTTCACAACCTTGAACTGAATATGCAACATTTTCCTAAGCAATTCCAATTCGTCGAATATATAAACTTTACAAAACTGAGCTTAGTCTTCTACTTTGCCCACCCATTACCTCATATTTTCCATATTTCTTTATTTTTTTTAGCTCTACAAAATCTTTTTTTTTGGGTTTTTCCTTTTTGTATAATTTTATGACACATCCATAATAAATATAAATTTTTACAGTTGAACGATTTGCTTTTACTTGGGCAAGTTTTTGACTTTATTCGGTTTGTTTTATTTATTATTTTGGTAAAGGTTAATGGCAATTTAATTTGCAAATTTTCGTTGTTTTTGTCTAATTTGTATGTGAGTGCGACAAGGACCATAAATAAGTCATTAACTCGTTTAAATAGCTTTATTAGCCCCATATGATATGATGCTAATGCTTTGAAGTTTGGGTTCTGGTTCCATGAGCCCGATAGTTAAGTATAATGTGTGAGAAATTGGCTTAGTTTTGGCTAGTTGAGTGTTTTTTTGGTAGGGTCAGTAATGAGATCGTTAAATGGCAATTGGTTTACACATAGGCATGATTAACCTGAGATTAAATGGAGGGAGATATTGAACAAAACTATGGGAAAGCATTTAAATTTAATTTTAAAGAGCATGTCAGTGAGAGCCTTTAAGGTTATTTGGATTAATAAGACTGTAGTCAATATGCTTAATATTTGTAAATTGAACCCATAATGTTTGGCCAAATCTGAGAAAGAGAACTAGAACTGGGATAAGCTCTACCAAGAAGTGGAATATTGTGGAGTTTTTAGCTCTAATTTGTTCAAGAAATAGCAAATATATGTGTATATGTAATAAGTATTCTCTGTTGGTAGACCCTACTCTATTTGTATCTGAAAGATTTTATGTCTGATCAGATATTTACCATTATAAAAAGGACGGACTGCACTTTCCCTATTATAAAGGTTTCTTGCGTACCGACTAGATCTTAATATTCTATTAATTTTATATCGCCTGCAGTTTTATGTACTCTCAGGATATACAAAATGGATTCTCGTTTGAAAAACCTTTCGCATATATATCCCCTGTGGATATTTAAACAATCGGATGCTTAAATTCTCTGAAGTGTCTCTATTATCGTTTATTGTTTGAAGATCCTTTCGAATGTTTAACCTCTGCTACTACTTATAATAACAATCGGATAAATCGGATTGTTTTTACTGAGTGTTTTGGTTATCCAACAATATAATTCGTCTTTCTCATATATCTTTTAAAGTTTTATGTATTCAGAAGGAAGTCCTTTTGAATCTCCCAACTAGTATCTTAGCCCTTTTTACTTAACAAAATCAGATTGTTGTTAGTTAAACTCTTGGTAATAGGTAATGCAACCTTTGATGTGTTAAACGAGTGAAGAATATCTTTAAGCGTTCTGTACTCAAATAAAATGCAAATTGCTCAGTTATTTAGCAATATATTTGCCGGCTTCTGTGAGTTGAGAACTGGTTTTGAGGCGCAGCTGGCTAAAAATTACCGACGGCTTCGCGTCGACTTGAAGAATATGATTCATGGACCGATTTGCAGTTTGTATTGCCGTATATATCTATATATAGTTTACTTACTTATCACATCATGGCCGTGACAATCCAAATCCAGGTGATGATTCATCACCAGCGATGGCTGTAATCCAGTTTGATTGTGATTGTGATTGTGCAATGGTAGCTGGTGAGCCAAATGGCCACCAATCTCTGCCATTACCATATATTTGGCTTATAGACCGGCAACCACCCAAAAACACTTGAGAAATATCAAAAAATCAAAAAAGCGTAACTCAAAATTCTGCCAAGATATTCTGCATTGAGCATCAAGTGTTGTTTTCTTGTTGGCGGGGAGGGCGGGTTTTGTGGTTGAGTTAAGTTTTGCGATATTTCGATTTTTGTTGCTGCTTTAAGGCACTTTTGTACAGTTTAGTTATGTTAAGATACTTTTGTATCTATGTATCTGAATTTGCACGCATTCTTTGGGCTTTAGCTAGAACTATTGTGACTGTGCCAGTGGCTGCTGCTGCTGTTGTTGTCACAGTTGGGAACACACGCGAACAGGTAAATGTAATAACGCCATAGGTCGAGGGAGCGCAGAGTTTCGTATTCTCGTATCCAAAGGCGACGGCAGGCAAACGTTACCAAAAACGACGACGACGACGACGAGAACGGCGAAAGGCTACGGCTACGGCTACGGCTACGGCGACGGTGATGACGACAACGAATGCGAATTGTTAGATTGTGCGTGTGTGTGGTGTGTGCTTGTGTGTTGCTGTCGTTGTTGTTGTTGTTTTAACGTAACGCACAACAGCAACAACAACAATTCTATTTACGAAACGACGCGTACCTCACGATGCTGACGGCGCTGCGACTGCTGAACGACTAAACCGGCTGACCGTGTGTATCTTTCGGATTCACAGGCAAACTTACAGATACTCGCGTTCAGTCGTTCGCCTCGCTCACTCGCTTCGCCTCGCCTCCGTTCGCCTCGTCTCGCCGCATTCGTGCCCTGCGCCGCTGCCAGCGTCAACGCCAGCGCAGAGCTAACCCCTCGTTGGCCAGCCGCACGCTGCGCTGCTCGCACGCCAGCCGCTCGCGCGCTGTGTTAGAGCAGCACAGCTAGTGTGTGCGTGCGTTGGACGCGCGCGCGCTGCAGCAGCTGCAACCGGTTTTGTTCGTTTTGGGTCTGGGGCGCGTCTCGCAGTTCGAAAAACAACAAAAACAAAAGGAAACAAAAACAACAGCAAAACAAAAAAGAAGAGAAAAGAAAACGGGCAACAGGAACAGGTGTTTGGCCGTGCTGCTCGCACACAACGCTTGCCATCTCGCTTCGCACGTTTTCTAAATGGCGTCCAAGCGGGCCAATCGGTTGGCGCCACTGCGCATGAGTCGCCCCCCACACACTGGCGCGGCTCACTGACACAGCTGAGTGTTGCAATTGCCGTTGCCGTTGCCGTCGCTAACTTTTGCAATCCACAGGCAACATGATGGAGGCAGTCAGGCCAACACTACCCCCACACGTTTTCCTTGCTTTTTCCGCTTTTTCATTTTCTTTTTTGTTGCTGCTCTTGTTGTTGTTGTTGCTGGTGCTCTTCCTTTTTGCTGCCTTTTGCCTTTGTTTTGCCAATTTCGCTTTTGGTTTTCGAAGTTTGTACTACAAAATGGTTGCACTTGTAAGCAAATGCCGCTAGTCTGCTCCACCTACAGAACGACCGCCCCCCCCGCACCCTCCCCTCACCCTTCACCGCTCTCCCATCATGTTAGCTGCAATTGTTGGCTGTGTAATGCGCTTGTCGAAGTTTTTGGCAGCCACAGCCGCACCTTGTCTTGACTCTTGGCTGCGGCTGCCACAGCCAATGCCGCTGCTGCTGCTTCTGCTGCTATTTCTGCTGCTGCTGTTGCGGCTGTGGCAACGTCTTTTGGCCTCGTAGCTAACATCATAATAATTATTGATCTTTTGATTTTGGGGCTTGTGCTGCTTGTGTGCGGGTGTGCGTCTCGTTTACCGTTAACTGTTCAAGGCTCTGTTGCAATTTTAATGACATGTGCCACGCCTGCGCCGCCGCCCCCTTCAAGTGTCTGTGTATGTGTGTGTGAGTGTGTTTTGTTGCGGTTACCCAGTTCGTTGACTTGGCACCCAGTTCCGCCAGCTCTGGCTGATGATTTGTTTTAGTTGCCAGTTGGCAGTCTGGCTGATTCCCAGTTGCCATTATTTTTACCGTTTTTATTTGCCGCTGCTTCCGTTTGCGCTGCGCTGCGCTGACGAGCTGCGAGACGGCAGCTGGTGGGTGTGGCAGGTGGTGGGCTGCTGCTGCTGCTGCGGCTGCTGCTGTTGCTCCTGCTGGGGCTCGTGATGTTGTAATCAAGGTCATCAGCTCCGCTTGGGCCACTATGCTCAGTCATAGCCGTCGCAGTTAGCCAGACGCTGACATTAGCACACTCACACACACACACACACACACACACACAGGCGCACACAACACGTAAGCGCTTCCACAACTGTAAAAGCTTTCGCGCCATCTCCTTCATGCACACACCTCCACACACACACGCAGCTGGCCAGCAGCAAAAACAGCTGACTGATGTGTCTGTCTGTGTGTCTGGCTGTGTGTGTGTGTGCTGGTGTTGTTGTGTGCCCGGCTGGCAGCATGATTTCAAAATTTAATTAGGTCCCGTCCATTAATTGGGTTAATTGAAATGCCGGTAAAAGTCTGGCGAGCAGCAGCTAGCTTACAAATTTAGGACATGTCACTCAAGCAGTGCTAGCTCCACAGTAGCCCGACCCACGCCCCCACACCCGCCCCGTCAAGCACTTCCACCCCTCCCCTTGACTGTAAATGAAATGTTTTCAACTTGTTGTTATGTAGCATTATCATTGTTGTTGCTATTCAATTGCTATTTAAGAGAACGAGCATCGATTTGCCACAATTAATCGAATCACGTTCTCAATTACAATTTCTCCAAAAATTGGGCAAATGTAAGTTGAGGCTTTCTAGCTATATTTAGCATAGATAATCAATCATAGATATATCATATGACTTTCCTTTAACACTACGTTTTTTACCACTTGTTGCAATTTTAACTATTATTGAGCTCTGTACGAACACAAATCCTAGACCATGAAAGATAGTCAGGGTAAATATAAAATTGAATGTAGGAAACATTTTGTCCGTTATTTAAGTCAACTGTTCTACTTTGTTTAAGGTGCAATAAAAGACTTCTTACGGTCGTTAAGGGTTAAAACCTCAAAATATTATATAAAAAATATATTGGACATTATTAAAAAAACTAAAAATGTAAATCTAAAAATGCAATATTCTCTAAACTACATTTGTAGAACATTTGCATGAACAATGTCCAATATGGAAACCATTAACGGCTCTCTTACTATAATTTATATATAATCTGAAAATTTTTTAAAAAGTAGAATCTTTGGTTTACTATGCATTAAAATCGAATTTTCACTGTTGAATTACTAAATTTTTAATATTATTCCCTTGGAAAGGGAATTGTGATTGGAGTTTGTAGTATTTTAAGTTTACTTTCAATATTAACTCAAACTTTTTTAATAAATTTCCCATTCAACTGATTTTCATAGAAAAATGTAAGTGAAAAAAAGGACTTCACTAACCTGACCGCGATATTTTCGCTCAGCGCATTTTCACTTGAAATGGATATGGAAATTGGGAACATGAATTGATTCCACAGTTACGATTCGCATTTTGTTACTTTAGTTTTCTGACTGGCAGCTTCCATCTCACGGTCTCTTAACTAGTTAATTAGAAATGTTGTTGCACCTTGATTGCTCCCAACGTTGTTTGCTCTCAGGTATTGATTGCCTGCTGCCCATTGTCGATTGGACAGCCAAAGGTTAGCAATTGTAGCAGCTGAAATGGGCAATCGGTAGCCACTTTGGCAGCCCTGTTGGATGTCAGTTACGATGCGAGTTGTTACAAAGAAATATATGTAAGCAGAGATGCTGAATAGTCGTACCTAAGAGTTACTTAAGTTGGTTTAAGCTATCATCAAGAATAAGAATTCTGTAGGGAAGTTTATAATAAATAATACACAAATCACAATAGTCTAGGAAAACAAAATATAAATATTCCTATATTCAAGAATTTGTCCTCTTTAAGAACGTCTTTAATAAAATATTTTTTTTAAATATTATACCTATGTTTTCTCTTTACTTTTCATATAGATTAAAGCCCACAATCTGAAAAATACATCTGAATATGGAAGAAACTTTGTTGCCAAATATTAGATAACCTTTTTAGTTTCTTCCAACCTAAACGTGAGTCCTAAAGTCTTAATAACTAAAAGTACTTGGTTTTCCGAAATTGTTTCTTATTGGAATTCACATAAGATGCGCCCAGTAGTTACGCCTTTGGGGGTGTGGCTGGATGGATGGAGGGGGGTATTGCAAATGTTTGCGTATATTTAGCATAAAATGCGACTACTTATGAAAGCAACAGAACCCAACAAACCAACTGAAACCCGTTTTATTTTGTTGTCTAACCCGAAGCCGAACGAAATGCAAATTTCAAATTCCAATTTCAATTTCAAATGCGAGTCTCACTGGCAGTTCGTATCAATCTCCGGCCGGGCCGAGCGGTCTGGCGACTGTGGCCTCCACGGAGAGCTCGTCCGGCGACCCGGCGCGTTGGCCCCCGTCACGTTTGCCAAGCCAAAGCAAATAGTAAAAATTTTATGCAAATAGAAACACGCAAAACACCTACGCAAACATGAAGGCACAACAGCCAGCGGCAGGTGTGGAAAAGGGGGGGGGTGGTAAAAGAGGTTCAAGAGACGCGGCCGGAGCTCATCATTAAGTGGGGGATGCTGGAGCTACGACTTGCGGTTCATTTAATTTTCGCACTTGGCGGCTCACACAGCTACGAAAAATGCCGAGCTACCAAATGTTTAGGCAAATGCTTAGACCAGAGGCGGTACGTAGTGGGGGGTGGAAGTCTTTTGAGGGCAGGGGCGTTTAACTCATATGGTCAGCTGGCTTTTATAGGCCTGCATGGAAATCTAATTTGCAATGTGGCAGAGAGCTTTAAAGGCCCAAACAAGACTGGACAGACAAAAAGAGACAGAGAGGGATAGAGAGAGAGAGGGGGGCGGGTGTGTAGGGTAGGGGTGAGTGTGGGTGGGACAGAGTTGCCAACTGTTTTCGCTGCATGACGTAGCAGCTTATTTATTGTGTGAGGTTGTTGAGGTGTGCTGTGTGTGTGTGTGTGTTTGTCCGTGCCACGGTTTGTGTGCCAGTGCGACGCACGTAACCCGCAGTCGGCAGTCCGCAATCCTTCGTCCTGAGCTGCCGCCACACACAACAAAGTCCAGAGTTGACTTTTATAGAGTCGCATGCACAATAAAGAAGTCTATTATCCTTTTTGCCAGCGCCGACGACGACGACGCTGTTGTTGTGCCACGTTATTATTGTTGTTGTTGTTGTTGTTGTGCGACCGACAACTGGGATCGATATCCATTAGGAAAATTAAAATTGTGGCAGAGGCAATGAACGTTAAAAGCGGAAACAGCAGTCAGTCAGTTAGTTAGTCAGGCAGCAGCCCAAAAGGCCGACAACATCAGTCAGTCAGTCTATCAGTCTCTCAATCAGTCAGTCAGTCAGTCATTAATGCAGTCAGTTATTCATTTAGTCATTCAGTCAGTCGTCTAGTCATTCATTCATTCAGCTCGCTGAACGGTAAAGCTTATTCCGACCGCCATTTGTTGCGAGCGTCTTTGGCGCTGCCACTTCCGTTTCCGTTTGCCAGGCACAGGTGGATATATCAACTTACACAAGGATACTAATAGCTAAAGGAAGCAACTTGTTACATCTAAAAAGCAGACATAACCGGGCGTTGTAAAAAGTTTGAAGATAGTATTGGATAAAGTTAGTAATATTTGATTAATGAAATATTAATGCAACTATGGTCTGAGAATATTATGAGAAAATTGATATCTATACATATATCGTTGCAGTACTAAAAAAGAATCGGTGGATAGGAGAATCAAAATCTAAATATATATATATATATATAGATTTTACGACAAAAAAATTTAAAAACTATTAAAATCAAGACTTACTTCTAAAAAATTCTAAATTTCTATAGATTTCTAGACTTCAACTTTAATTATAAATTTAAAGAATAAAATATCTTAATAAATATAAATTTTAAGACTTAACAGTCTTACAAATATTTACGCATTATTTTTTGCCAGTGTATTTGAGTTTCGGTGATGCGTTTGACATTTGTTCCATTTGTTGTTGTCAGTTGTTATTGTTGATTTTGAATTAAGTTTCCAGCCAGCAAACGCCCGCACACATTGTTGTTGTTGCTGCCGTTGTTGTTGTTGTCCTTGTTGTTGTTGTTGTTGCTGCTGCTGTTGTTGTTTTGCAATCTGCCATTTTGCAGCTGTCATTGTTTTTGTTTTTGTTTTATTTTCCTTTTTTTTTTTTTGGCAAACACGAAAGCGAACGCGACATTTTCATTGTTGGCGCTTTGCAGCAGTTGTCGCTGCTGTTGTTGCAGTTGCTGCTATTGTGTTGCAACAACAGCAGCAGCAGCAGCAACAGCAACAACGGCAGCAGCAGCAACAGCAGCATCTCATCTGTCATTCAAAGTCACGCAGCATGCAATTTTTGTTATCATGACTTTTTCAATTCCAATTTTTGGCATTGGCAACAGCGAACGAATGTGGCATTTGTATTGCCAACTGCCAACTGCCACCTGCCGCATGCCACTTGCCACAGTTGCAGTTGCAGTTGCAGTTGCAGCAAAAACAACTGCTTGTTTGCATTTCAATTTGATTGAATATATATTTCATTGGTTTCTGTGTTCGTTGCGTCAAATCTATTGGAATATGCATGCAAAAAAAACAACAATAACAACAACAATTACAACAACCTCAGTCAAACGTCAGTCAAACGCGGCCTGCGCAGCTTTTGGCCTGCAGTTTGTTAAATGTTTAAGCAGGGCTTTCGCTTCTATTGATGCTTTAGCGAGCCGCACCCTCTGACCCCTCAACCCTGTACCTACCCTCGCCCCACCCACAAAAGCCCAACCAGAGCTATTTGTATAGCATTGGACTAAGCTGCTCCACTGGCGGACAGCCTTAGCAGCAGCTCGTTCAATTTTTATAACGTGGTCACACACACACACACACTCAATCGCACACAAACCTCCTCACATACATATGTGAACTTACATAGTTATTTGTTAGAGCTTTGTTTAGCGAGGGTAGCATTGTAGTTGTAAATTTACAGATGAATTTTTGTTATTTAATCAGAATCAGAATCAGGCATATGTCAAAGATTGGACAGCTTTTCGCAAGCAAAGAGTAAAATAATTGGAATATCGAAAGGCTAAAATAACTGGTTAAGCTTGGAATTTCTGAATACACGCAAAAGATTTATTATTATTTATTTTAATTATGCAATTCTTTGTAGTTTTTTCTTATTTGACTTGATTTCTTTTCTTAGTAATAGGCATAGCCCTTAGCACGGACAATATTCGAAGCCTCTTTGCTCAGTTTCCTGCGTGACACTAAACCCACTTATCCAGCCATATAACTAGCCAAATATAACTTAAATAGAATGACAGCCCGAGGGGATTATGCACCGCGTGTTGCCGCTTAAATGACACTTAGATAACTTATCCACCGAGCAATGCTTGACAATTTTATACATTTTCCCTTGAAATCGGAAAACTACTTTATTCATACAGTCCTCGCTGAACACCTAGTCATTGGAATTGAATCGAATCCCTGTCCAGTGGGCTTAAAGTTTTTAACCATATCACATACTGTTTGTACTTAGTCTACTGTAATTAGTCTACTCAGAGTAGAATAGAAAATATTCCAAAATCTGTATTTATTTAGACTCTTTCATCTCTTTTTTTTAAATATATTAATAATCAAATATCTTAAATAAAATCTTAAATAAAAACAATAGTTTTTAATTGTCTTAGTTAACGCACACTATTCGAATCTAATTAGCATCGGCTGTTAAGGGTATTCCCCAATTTCCCATAATTTCAGGCATATTTAAGATATTAAATGTTTACATATAATGGATATTTGATTAAACCAAGAATTCAGAAAACAGCCCTTGCATGCGATTCGCTTTTCTGTAGTAGCACATAGTGTGTGTATGTGTGTGTGTGGGTGTATGTGTGTGTGGGTGTGGGTGTGTCTGTGTGTGTTGTTGGCGCTTCGTAGTCCAACCAGCTCACTGGAGCATAATTTTTGCGGTTCCTTTTAAGTTTGCATATCAATCGAAAATTTATATGACGGTAAAGCGCACACACGCGCGCCCAGCCGCACAGCAGCCCCCAAGCAAATGCAAATACCATATGCGACGTGTGTGCGTGTGTGTGTGTGTAAGTGTAAGTGTGTGTGCGCGCGCATACATTTGCAAATGTTTTATATGCAAATCCAGCAGAGGAGCCACGGCCAAAGTTGAGCAGCAGCAGCAGAAATGAGGCAGAGCCATAAAAGTAAAGGGAGTGAAAGGGGGGATCGCCGCAAGAGGGCAGCGTATTTTTCTACCTTCAAGCTGAGCTACAACTTTATGTGTGAGTGTGTGTGTGTGTGTGTGTTGTGCGCCATATTAAAAATGGCGGCAAGCGCTTGGTTGTTGTCAGGCAAAACACACAACAAACGTTGCCGTTGCCGTTGTGGCTGCTGCTGCTGCTGCTGCAACTTGTCTAGAGCGGCAGCCGCCCCCTTGGCCCGCCCCCATCTCTCCCAGCTCTCAATCCACCACCCACAGCCCGGAGTCACCCTTTAGCCACCTGCCCAGCGCACTTGACGCTCTTTTGCTACCCTTTCGACTGGCGCTGAATGTTGCCAGCACCTGCGACTCGGCGCATCGTCGCCCAAAGCTTTTCTATGTGTCTGTGTGTGTGTGTGCGTGTGTGTGTGAACCCAGCAAACCCTAACCCCCACTCCACACCCTGGCCAAAGCCTGGCCGCAATGGCAGCAGCGACAATTCTTGAGGGGAAATTTATGCAGAACAGCAAAAGCAAAAGCAACAACGCGTCGGCGAGGCAAAAGCAAAAATGGTGAACAAAAGTGCGCAGCAACAACAAAAACAACAATATTAAAAATAACAACAACAATTGCTAAAACAAGAACAAAGCATAACTAAAAATGGTCTCGATGAGCCTAGACGACTAGAGAGATGCGCTACAGACTCGAGCTAAGAGTAAATTTAGTTGCATTAGTGGAGAATTAAAATGAATTTTCATATTATTATGTCCATTTGACAAGGCTTGGCTTCTAAATTTACCCTACCTGTCCTGTTAAAGCCTATATTGATGGACGATTCTTGGCATAAAATATATAATATAAAAAAAAGAGGTTATTATGTAGATAGGCCCGATGAGAATTGAGATGCATCTTAGGCTTTTAGAGTATACTCAATGCAGAATATATATATTATTAGAGCACAAAGTGGACCTAACTGACTAAATTTACTATACCCTGCACAATTACTTAACATTCAAATTCAAAAGTTGTTCAGTTGCAACTTTAGAAAATGTTTCGAAATGCTTTCAGAACTTCTTACAGAGCCCATGATAACTATAAGGTATACCAAATTCAATATATTCTAGATGTCGCAGGCCTATAAAAGAACAGAGAGCTTTTCTCGATAGTTGTTAAGTAAAATAGATATAAACAGTTGTGTACACTTAAAAGTTCGCTATAATTAAAAACAAAAGACTTCCATGTGGGAAAAAATCAATTTTTTCGAAATTCATTTTGAACTTTACGATGCCATAAAATACTTTTTATGACTTTTCATTGTAGATAATCTAATTGAGATCGAGCATTAAATTGGGAAGTCTCGAGCAGGCCAGGCAATAAATATATACCCAAGACCAGATTCTGCTCGTTTCTTAAGATTTACTTAAAATATATGTGGAAGCAACTGAATATCGTGGTTCGAAGGAAGGGTGTGCATATATTGTTTTAGTATAGTCTTATAGAACTTTTAAAGCTATATTCCATAGATATATTTATGCCAACGCAGCTTTATAAAGCTTTAAAGCCTCTATTCAAAGGGTACACAAAAGTTGTGGGGCAAAAGACGCCAAAGGTAAAGGTTGGCGTTGTTCTGTGGTGGGTGAGCCCGAGGGGATTGTGCCGCGCCTGCCCGGCAACCCAACTGGATGGGGGGTATGTCGACCTGGAGCTGGACGGGGAGCTAAAAAACTTAATGCCAAAGATAAAGCGTGTTTGGCTTGCCAGAGGCTAAATCATTTCGCTGTTTTTCAGCAGCTTCATCTTTTTTTGTGTCTTGAGCTTAGCTTTCTGCTTGGCAACCCTTGCCCGGACTTAACCCTTGACTTATGCAGATGGCAGCGGCCTGAGGGGGGGTATATAATCAATGCCATATTGTCATTAAGTTTAATGCGGCTGGCAAATGTAACAATTCTGTCAAATTTACTGGAAGTTGCAGCGCGACAAAAAATGCGACGCGTGCTGCCGTTTAAGTTCGAACGAATCCCAGAATACCCAAATCCGCATCCTCTCCAGCCGGAGACTGCCGCTGACGGCAACCCCGAGCTGTGTCCGGCGCAGGGCTTCAAACCCTTAGGCGCAGTCAAACATTACATAATTGCTGGGCGCGGCAACGCCCACATTTTGCATTACGCGTTTTTTTTTGTGCGAATTGGCGCCTAATCAAGCGGAAGATTTGAATGAGCGCGCGTCGCGTCTGCCAACACCCACAGCGGGTGGAGGGTTCGATGTGGAGGAGGTGGAGGTTGCCCAGTCAGCTAAGTGTTGTCATTTTGGTGGCAATAAAGTGATATTTTTGACAACCACATACATAAAAAAGAATAGCAGAGATGAAGAAGAAGAATTGCCGCATCAGGCATGCCTCGCTGGCTCGAGAAGGCGTTGCCGCGCGGCGGCTGTTGCGATTTCTTGCCGAGCTTGCTCAGCTCCTGGACGTAGGTCAGCGCCCAGTGATGTGTGTGCACAACAGCCTCCACAGTTTCCACTTGGCTGCGCTGTTGTTGTTGTTCCAGTTGTTGTTTTAGTTGTTGTTGCTGGCTTTTCTGCCACTTGATTGTGTGCCATAAATCACGCATCGTTTGACAGCAGTTGCCTTTATCCTTCCACCTACCCGAGCAGAATCCTTGCCAGCTTTTGGTCGTTGCCTCATTAGGGCATCAGGTGTGCTCGGCACGTGGCCAGTGCCTAGAAGGCTTCAATGTGAAAGTTTATACACTTTTAATTAGCGCTAATGATGAAAGACAAGACGCGCAGCTGTCACGCGGCGGTGGCGTGGGCGGGGGCGTGGGCGTCGACGGGGGCAGGTTTGGGGGCCATGTATTGACTTACAGTCTTAAAAGCAGTCGCAAATTTATTGTAGGCAATAATCCTTAAAGTTTAAGTTACATTCCACAGATAAGGCGCAGGATTGGACCCATGACACACTCCAGACTTTGCTCGAAAATGCCTCAATAAAAACTCAAAATAAAAAACACAACAAAAAAAAACCCTTCCGACGGCGGCGGACGGTTCGCTTTAATTGTCGTTCGCTGCGTTTCATTTTATTGTTGCGGACCGCTGCGCAGTCGCAGTCGCAGTCGGGGCCGCAGTCGCTGAGTCAGCGACCGGTCTTTGCTCGGGCGCCTACCAAAACCGAGGCGAAGCGAATCGGACTGGGGCTGCGACTGCGGCTGCGGCTGCGTCTGTTATCAGTGCAGGTTTAACCGAACCTATAAACAACCGCGCGGAATGCCATGCATAAATGTCCCCAAATTAGATAAACATGGCGCCAATGCAATCGGACTGCTGCCCAGCTGTACCGCGGCCCAAAGAGCCAAACCCAATGCCGAGGTCGCCATTTCAAGGCGTGTTTGCTTGCGTGTGTGTGTGCGTGTGTGTGCGTGTGTGTTTGCCTCTTTCTTTCTCTCATTTTGTTACCGCCGACAGTCGGTTTACTTTTTCTTTTTTGTTTTGTTAATCTTAATACCTTTCCTAATTTCTGCGCCGGAGACGGAGCCGGACCGGTCCGCCGGCTGGCGCTCATTTGAATAGATGCGAGTCCAATGGCCGGGTCTGCCTCTAGCTGCAGGCTTAGTTTCATTCGCTGTTGTTGTTGCTGTAGCTGCTTGTACGTCTTATCAGCGTACAAATTTTCGTTTTGATAAGACGTCTGTCTGCTCGAGCCATGTAAATGTAACCTGGCCACAACAACAGACCGCAGCCGGGCAATAATTAGTTTTTATGTCTGTTCGTGGTGTCTGTCACACACAGAAAGTGAATAGATATTCATTTATATATATATCAAACAAAAACAGAAACAATGGAATTTAGCTAAGATCAGTTTATGTCTAATTTACTATTGTCAGCAGCTGCAGGGTATATATAAGTATATATATATGTATATATACATCAACAACATGCAATACATATATATATATGTATATATACTAGCGGATATAACCCGGTCTTGCCCGTGGCACGTATAAAATAAATTGTCTTAAGAAGTTTTGAAAATGATTTAGAACCTAATCGGACGGTAAACAAAAAACTTTCATGCTAACGTTTTCCGCCAATTTACCACTGTTGCGAGTGGAATTTCCCAAATCGCTGAAACACGCATACATTACGTCCTTATGTAGAGTTTTGAAAATAAGTTTGAAGTAAAACTTCATCAAAAAAAATCTTTGAATCACACTTTCCATCGAGGAAGCTTGGATTCTGTGAAAAGCGTGCGACGCGTCTCAAATGAACCCCATTTCCACTAAGGTGGAATTCATTATTCGAAAAGTGTGAAATATCCCTCAAATGAATTTGAGTCCGATCGGATGGTAAGCAAAAAAGTTGCGTACAAACTTTTTTCGAAAATTTTCGTAACTTGCGGGTGGAATTTCCCGAAACCCCGTCTTTACGTGCACCTTTATCACATAAGGCAACTACAGTGAAAATTTCAGTTCTTACGGTATGAGCAGTGCGTTGATCACCAAGCAGTCAGTCAATAAGTCAGTCATTAAGTCACTCAGTCAGTGAGTTAGACATTCATTCAGTCAGTCAGTCAGTCAGGACAAACAGTTTTATATATATAGAGAGATATACAAACATGCTGCTTTTGTTTTCTATAAACTATTTTGAATGACAACCAGTCTTTATTATTTAAATACTATTTTAAAGCCCAAGCCATTGAATAATTTGGATGTTAAGTCGTTAAATAAATGATCGAACTACGCAAACTATTTTATGGCCAAAAAAATAAATGACTTTAAATGACAAATTAAAAACTAGATCAAATACTGTTCAAATCACATGCCTTAAAAAAATTGATTGACTTTTAACTGATTTGGGGTTTCTAGAAGTCAAGGATAAGCTAGATATATTTAGATAATGATCGACAATATATATAAATATGTATAAATCAAAATATAAATAATTGTATATAAAAAGAAGATGTTCACATCATTACTTATTAATGAGGTTTCTTTTAAAATGATCGTCAACATATACATAAATAATTATTATTAGCCTAAATGTTATAGAAATTATATACTTATATGTATATATATATATTTTTTTTTTAAATATATATTGTCGATGCAATTCATAGTTTATAATATATATATATTTTTCTTTTTCTTATGCTTATAAGATGCTTATTACAAAATAAGTTTGCCAGGGGATTATGATAACTAATATTATAATTATTTAACTCTACAAATCAACAATATTTTTCACTCAAAAATTGATCAAAAAACATAACAAGAAAATTTTTAAAACAAGGTTTTTGAATAGGGACAAAACTTTTAATTAGAGAATCTATGCAAAGGCCCATAAATAAGGTCTGTATAAAAACCACTCAGTTTAATATTTAGTTGGAATATTCAGATAGTTAAATGTCTAGATAGTGTATTAAATTTAATGTGTCCCAGTTCAACATTATCTGGCGTAAGATCTTTGCGGAAGCATTTCGATCAGCATTGTAATCCAATATGCTAGAATATTTTTACAAGCGATAAGGATGGCTTAATTACAGCTTAAAGTTGTACGCTCGACACGCACTTAGTCATGTCCTTGCTGTTAACCGAGGGGGGCGGGCGGTTATTTGAGGGGTAAGGATAGCGATAGCGATGCTCGCTTGTTTTTCATGACATGTGTTCAGCGCTGATAGCGTGACCCCCCGTCCGCTGCCCGCTGCTGAGCGACTTCTCTAGTCTGAGGCTGGCCGCAGTCTGCACCCCCTTTGCACCCGAAGGCCCGAAGGTCTACGAAAGTCATAAATTTCACTGCGAACACATGAATTGCATTTTCGGCAACACCCCAGCAAAGCAAAAAAAAATCAACAACAACACGGAAAATGCACAAAATATTGCGCGTTAAATTCAATTTTCCATTCCGGCGCAACCCCAGTAGAAAAGTGGGTTTTGTTTGTAAAAGGGGACAGCCCCCCTCAAGGCGGGGGTGTACTGACGACATGAGCCTTATTAGTTGATTACAGGACGCATTATCGTGATTATCGCGTATGTGCGCCAAGAGACACACAGAAGAGGCCCATAAATAAATTTGCGACTGGGCCGTAGAAAATTGAATAAAATCTCGTAGAGCTCGTAACCCCGCAGCCCACATCCCACAGCGGCCCACCATGAAGGGGTGTGTCCGCAAAAAGTGCACTGAAATTTGCAGCTAATAGTTTGATTAATGGGCCAGGACAAAAACAGCAGCAGCAGCAGCAACAGTTGCCAATGCGAGTGCGCTATTAAGAAGCCTGACTGTATTATGCGCGACCTAAGCCCTATAATCATTATTGTGTGTGTGCGAGTGTGTGTGTGTGTGTGTGTATTGCTGTGATTAGATTTGGGCGGAGGATGCGGCTATGTGTTGGCCTTTGCGGAGAGGCGCTGCGCTGATTGATAAGATTAGAGCTGTAAATAGATTATGCATGGAAATTATATGGAAAATGTGCAATATGAAACAAATGTTGACATTTTCAAGGGGTCAACCAAATGCTAGAGGCTGTGAGGGAAGGGGGGGGAGGGGGCAAACAACATTTTTGAGGCGCCGCGAAATTTGAAACGCATTGTTGCAGCAGCTGACCAGAGGCAACGACAGCTGCCGTGGCTGCTGCTGCTGCTCCTGGCACACGTCTCATCCGTAAAAGGGGTTTTTAGTTTAAGCAAGGGGTTGGGGGCAAGTGTAAACTGCAGCATATTTCAATGTTTATTGCCACGACTCGTCAAAAGTTTCCACACTTTTGATTTTGTAAAGGATGCCCGTCGAGTGTGTGACTGAACTGAGTCGCGTGTTGTCCTTCGAGTGGCTGCCACAAGCAGCAGCCACAGAGGCAACACTCGAAACACAGTTGCCGTTTTTGTGGCAAGCAGCAGCAGCAGCAGCAGCAGCATCGCGACTGCGTATTGCTTTTATTGGTTTTCTACAAATATTTAATGGATTTCAAGTGGACGCGCTCTTGTTGTCGTCCCACTTCATAATTTTTTTTTTTTTGTATTTTATTTTATTTTCACTCGCATCCCAAAAGGGTTGCCATTCGCTGCTTCTGAGTGTGTTCCCTGTGCCTCATGTGAGCAACTGCCAAATGCTGCTAGCTGTTAAATGTAGATCAATTGCAGCTGCCGTGACTGAAGCACCAGCCGGGCAATATTGAGAATATAGAGAATGGGCAATTTTGCAAATAATATAAAGATATTAATTATATACAAATTAGCTACTCAATCTACCAAAAGATAAAATGGCATAAAATTCTTTTAAAAAAATGAGAAAAAGAAAAAGATTTGATGTCGAAACTCTTTTTGGAATCAGCAGATCCCTCGGTACACTTGTTTACAAATGCAGTTGAAAACAGGAAGCGGCGCATGCGGCGAGCACTTCCTAGATGGGTGATTTATAACTGATTATGCGCAGACGGGCACAGAGTGAGAGCCAACCGTACAGGTAGCCAGGCGACACACAATCCGAGTCGAGTCGACTCGACTCGAGTCGAGTCGCATACCAAAGCCATGACGCATGACGCAACTGGCAACTGGCAACTGACAGTCGAAGGATCGGTTGAGCGACAAGAACAAAACAAAAAACGATCCTCAGTCAAATGCGCTCATAATGAAATGGGTGCAGCGCGACTGAGGCTCAGCTGACGCCAGCGGCTTATTGCGGTTGACTCGCCGCCGGAGCGGTGTCGACGCGGGCGATCATTAGAAGGTCCGCCCAAGCTGGTCCGCTGCTGGGCTAAGGGCCTGGCCCTGGGCCTGGGCCGCGTTGTCGCGCCGCATTGATTGTGGCCAATAAATACGCAATTGATTTCGGGCTTCTGGTATTGCGTGTCTGCGACTGCAGCGGCGACTGCAGCGGCGACTGCAACTGCGACTGCGACTGCGACTGGCACAGGTAAACGCTGGTCAGCGCCTTATCAGCTGCAACGCGAATTCCTGACGTGCGGACAACCTTAAGCGTTCCTTAAGCACATTAGCGCAGTCTGCAGCGACGCTGGCAGCGACGCGACGTCGCGACGCTTGAACGCTTCGCCTTATGATTTATTGGTTCGCCTTCTTCGAGGCTGTTGCTTATCGACAACTCTCCAAGGCGCTATGCCTAAGCGGCTTAAGAGCCCAGTGCTGCCCATCTGCTTGGAGAGTTCGCAACTCCCCAGCTGTTGGCGCTCAAAGTTGTTCTCCACTTAAACTTTATACGCTTATAGTGAAGGTTGGAAAGAGAAGAAAACACAGAGAGGGAGAGCGTGCGAGCGTGAGTAAGGGACAAGCAGAGAGGTGGAGAGGGGCGTATTATGCATAAGCTAGCAAGCTTTAAGTGCGAATATTTAAATACATATTTGTGAAATATATTAATAGATGCAAGGATATCTAAAAATACGAATATTATAAATTAATTAAAATGAAATGCAATTAACCTAACCTAATCTATACACTATACATAAATGCGTTCTTTTATTATGTTAATTCGGTTCTAGAAAATAATTTATATTCTGCTTTATTGTAATCAATCTAATCAAGAATAGGTGTACACTCTATATGGCTAGAGCTGACTCCTTCTGCCTGTTACTTTTGCCAAACTTAATATTCAATTGTTTAAGGCTTACTTTAAATTATGTGCAAAGACAATATAAATAGTATTAATAAACCGGATAAACAATATATTTGCTTATATTGTCTGTGGTATAAGGGTACAAGTCCCAGGCTAGGGGACAGATGCTGTAAGGCCCTAGCCAAAATCAATCGGTTTAAGATTAAGTATGATATAGTATGCCAGCAATAGATCTAGAGATCAAATATTAAAATCAGCCAAGAATAAACCTGGGTGTTGGGAACTATTATTATTATTCTTATTATCATTATTATTTAATTTTCTACTTATTGTTGATAACTAGATTAAATTTGGTATAAATGTATTTAAAAAAACATCAAATATGATATAATAAAAGAAAAAACTAGATTACAAAAAACCGACAACATATAATTCAAATTTAATTTGTTATATAAATATTTCGCAAATTATAATTAAATTTTCTCAGGCCCAACAAAGATTCTTGCTACCCTGCGACTCTTTAGTTTGCCTTTAAGTCAGACGCAGAAAAACTCAAGGAAAATGCGAATGCGAAAATGCGGCTTTTGTGGCTGCTGCCAAAAGCGTGCATAAATTGTCTGCGGTAACAGCAGCAGCAACAACAACAACAACAAGAACAAGAACGGCAGCAGCAAAAACAACATTAGTAACTTGTAAGCGCATATGAATAAATTATTGACACACATACACACACACGCGCACACACATGTTAGAACAGTGCGTGCAAAAAGCAAAGCGCCAGTCAGCGTCAAAGCCGCAGTTGGCAATGCGTTTGCCTTTGAAGTCAGCAGCAAAGCAGAAGCAGGAGCAGGAGTAGGAGTCGGAGTCCAAGTCGGAGCAGTAGCCGTAACCAGTGCGGGGACAACCCTCGAGCGAGACACGGACACGGCATTATGCCTGTAGTGTGTATGTCCTGTATATGCCATATGGTGGCTATTTTGGTGATTAAGCAGATGATACTTGGTACTTGGTGCAGCGCACACACCACACGCCACTTCAGTGGCAGTCAAAGGGCAGCAAGCCAACTGAGCTCATCCCTCTCCCGCCGCCGCCTCACCCTCACACAGACAGCCACCCCTTCTTCCTTCCATGGCAGACAGCAGCAGGAAAAAGTTCGTCGTCATTTCGTTGACTGCGACTAGGATCATAAATTTTGTAACCCCTGGCACGAGCTACACACTGCACTACGGAGTGGCTTCCAAGTAGTTTGTTTCTAGTTTCGAGTGGACTTTTTCGGGTAGTTAGTGCCGCAAAAAGCAGCTGATGGCCAAAGCCAAAGAAATCCAACAAACGGCTAAACATGCGAATGCCCCCACAGTCAGAGACACTTTAATGGGCTGAACTGGCATTGTGTTCCCATCTGAATTGGCCCTGCAATTGATATAGCAGCAGTCAAATAACTCATGGCTGCAATTTTATAACTTAGAAAGTGTTCGCTGATCGCCAGCTGCTTGGCCAGACTGCAAGCGAAATGATTCATCTGTAGAAATATTTTTAAAGGCAGCCGAGTTGGAAGTTGATCTGGTAATGTTTTTTATAATTGTGGATAATCGCACGGGATTATACTCGAATTTGAAAAATGGAAAGCATTAATCAAATATTCTTTATCCCAGTTTGGATTTTATAACGCATTAATGTTTTATCATATTTTGTCAATCAGCATTTTTTGAATGAATTTAATATTTTTTCTAGTTTATTCTTGAGTTAGTTCTAACTTTAGAATATGCTAGGTAAGGATTATCCATCATGGAAGACAGTACATTAAATATGTGAAAGCAAAGAGTTGTTTGGTTCTATACAAAGCTCGTATATATCATAGCTATCATAGAAATGATCAGTCAAAAACACAGTTTTCGTGTACAAAATTTGCATTTGATCTTCAAGATATCCTAATCAGTCTGGCTAACAGGAAGCCTTACTGGTCTCCTATATAAAGACTATATAAAGACAATATCGTCAGCAGGCCTCTAAAGGACTGTTATAGGAACTTGAAATATAACCGATTATTCCTGCTGTAGTTTTCAATTTTTTATAATGATTTAGTGTTTTATTCTATTCTAACCTCTAGTCTAATCTTTAAGTCTGATAAAGATATAAGCTGAGTAGCTATAGATACTTCATATATCATTTTATCTTTGAGTCTGATAAGAATAAAAAATGTGATTAAAGCTAAGTATAAGCTATATATATATAAATTTTACTTTATTCTCAAGTCTGCTCAGAATAAATAAATGAGATAAATGTGAATTTTCAGATAATATGCGTATTATAGAATATATTATAATATCCCAAGTATGCCAATCTTTTTTTCTTTTTTCCCTGGACAACAACTAAGGATTCTTTTTGTGGAAGAAGAATGAGGAAGCAAAAAAAAAACAGTCGAAATCACTTAGTCCAGCATAATTATGATTGTTGTGCCAATCATTGCGAAAAGGTCACATAAATATATATATATATATATTGTAATGCACAATCATAATAGAGTCATAATCCACCACCAAAAAAGTGTTCCCGTTTGGCACTCCCCAAAGTTGCTGCTGTGTTATTTATTATTCCCAGGCAACCTGTGAGTCCTGGCGAGCCAAGCAGAACTCCCCTTCAATCAAGAGCATGATGAAGCGCTGCAAGTGCGCCGCATGTGTCCCATGTCCTGCGTCCTGTGTCCTGTGTCACCGCTGTGCGACAAGCCGTTAATGAGCAGATTTCGCCACAGACGGAAAAATATTAGCCGCAAAACACGCCCCGCATAAAAAACAATTATAAGCGTTTCGGCCTGAAGTGTGGGAGCCGGCGAGGGGCTGGTGCACGCGCCGGACGCCGCAGCGTGACAAATAAAAATGAAAAAAAAAAAACTCAATATGGGCAAAAACAATTTCCCAGGAAAGTGTTGAGCAATACGCATAAAGTCAAAGGATCAACGCCTGTGAATTAACCAATGAAAACCAAAAAAGCGAAAAAAACACAGAAGCGGAATGTTGCATGCGGCATAAAAAGGAGCAGCAGCAGACGGGAGACACACACGTGCAGCCATAATGAAAACAGGAACGAAGCGTAGCTGCCCCGGCCAAAAAAAAAAAGGAAAAAGATGAAGTGCCAGTGTGTCCTCCCTAGGGGGGAGGCATAGCCGAAGTCGAAGTCGAAGTCAGCCGGATGGCCACGTGGTCGGGCGACGTTCGCCTTTGGGTCGCGTGGCCCAAAGAAAAACAATAGGCCAACAATTTTGGATGAGCGGCGGGCAATCAGGAAAGCGCTGTGGCGGCGCAGGGGGGCCCGCTCTTCGTTCCTGACGGAGTTGGGAGGGTGTGGTCATAATGCGCATCTTGCTAACGGCACAAATTGTTAGTATAAACAACAATTGTGCACACACGTGGCGGCCATTGCGCCGGGCGTTGGGCCGAGGACAAGTGCAAGGCGTTGCCAAGGACAATCCACACGAAGGACTCTCCCACACACACACACACACACAGTCGCACACAGAGCACAATTTATTAGAGCAGTTGATTTGCAGATTTAGATCGATGTCGGCCGCCAAATTGCACAGTTCCTGCCGCGGCACGCGACATTCAATTGACGCCATTTCCAAAAGTGATTAACGCATTAGCCGTCGATGTTTTGGCCGCTTGCCGCTTGCCGCTTGCCACAAATGCAAATCGAATTGCGACGCCTCCGAGTTTGGCGCTGCGCGCTTGCCCACTTTTGGGCCGCCTTACCTGCCCCAGGCTCTTGGCTAAGCGGCTTAGGCCACATTTAACGCGTCTTGGGCAAACACAAAGCCGGCAAAAGCAGCAAAGCAGCAAAGCGGCAAAGCCGCTGAGTCGCTGCGCTGCGCATCGCGTCGCCTCGCAGCGCCTTGGCTGAGGGCGTGAAAAGCGCAGCTCACAAAGGCGGCAAATTTTCCTTTGGACCCAAAGCCGTGCTCGTGTTGCAGGGCGTGTATATGTATGTGGCCGCTGCTATCTAAGAATCCCAATATCCGACTATCCGATTAGCCTAATGCCCCTTGCGATCATCTCGGATGATGATGCTGCATTATGTCATTTGCTTTTTCTACACCTTTTCTCTTTTCTCTCTCTCTCTCTCTTTCGTTTTTTAGGGTCTAGGGTCTGTGGAGTGCTTATCACTTGATGTGATCGACTGGAGATGCAGCTGGCCCTGCCCAGAGATACGAGCTCACCTTTGGCTCTGGCTATGACTCAATTGTCTGCGGATATGAGCTGGGGTTGCGTCGACTCGTCGATCTATCACGGTTTATGCCTTTGTAACAGTCAAAGAAGTTGAAAGATTGAAGAAAATAATATCAACTCTTCACATTCGGAATTCAATTTCATTTTCTCACTCTGAGCCAACATTACAAATTCAAAACATATTTGATTTCAATCAAGATTAAGCACCAACAAATTCTGTAGGTTCAATATTAATATTCAATTTGCGATTCAATTTAGGCAAAACAAAAAATAATTGGGTACGTAATATTTTATGCCCATTTAATTTATTTATATGTGTTTAGTTTACTTTATTTTAATTTGAATTCCTATTTGTTGTCTTCCATATTGTCTTGTTACAAAGATTTAAGGTAATTTAAAGTACTTTTCGTACACACTTTACTAAAAGAACGCTAACAGCAGCATGAAAAGCAGGGAGAAATACATGAATTCATGAGAATCGCATATTAGGGCGTTATTAAAAGACTTGTGTTTTATTTGCAGGGGAAGTTGTTAATAAAGTGAATTCAACTTGAACCTCGTTTAGTATAAGAGAACCTATCAGCTATGTCTATTACCCGGCCTTGCCCGGGTCAAGTTAAGATCTTTCAATAAATATATAAGTCTAATAAAATATAATAATAATTATATTATTATACAATTCAAAATACTTTTGTATAAACACTGTACAACGAGAACACTTACAAATGCGTGAAAAACTGCGAGGCTTACTAGAATTCATGAGAATTGCATAGTAGGGCGATATTTACAAATTCCTTTTCTTTTACAGTAAAGCGGAAAAGTTTTTTAATAAAGTGAATTGAGCTGGAGAGAGTATAAGAGAACCCATCTGCTATGGCTATTACCCGGTCTTGCCCGGTTCAAGTTAAAATGTTTCAATAAGGGAATAACAATTATATTATTTTACAATCATTTCTGTAACCTTCTTCTGCCCATTTTCTCATCACTGCCCATTTCCACAACTTATATATCTATTATATATTACTGTTAAACTTACCTGACAAACGCTGCCTTCCATTTCCAATTTCAATATAATTTTCCACTAATTTCTCGAGATAGAAAATCTCTTATCGAAACAACTATCGACAAGTCCGTGACGATTCATCTTTCAGCTGGGTTATTCAATTTTGATGGATGTGCATTGATCGGGACTGAGGAAGGCGGGGAAATTTGTTAAACGCCACATTATGTCAATTTGCCGCTGCCGTCGCTCACCTTTGAACACCTTTGATCTTCCAGGCATCAAGCGCAAAGTCTTCGAAAAAACTAAAAAAAAAAATGAGGAAAAAATTATAAAAATAATATTGAAATATGAATGCAAACAAATATCATTTTATCTTCTTCTTCTTGTATTTCTTTAGCCATTGTTGTTGTTGTTGTTGTGTATTTTGCGGCACGGCTCAAACGTTTCCGTGTGCCGTTTGAGAATTTCGAAAGGGTTTTTGTTTGTGCCATGTTTTTTGTGGCTTCGGATTGACTACCAAAGTAAACATGTCGCCACTTGACTGACAGCTGCCTGCCTACAGCCGCCGCCGCGGCTTGCCCCGTGCTTCTGCCCCTTGCCCCCTGCCACTGGCAATGCTGCCACTGCCTCTGCCTCTGCTGCTGCCTCTGCAACTGCTGCTGCGGCTTTGATGCGCACCAAAACGCGCCGTCAGCTAATCAATGCAATTAGCCAGCCAGAGCTCGACGGCTCCCTGACCCCCAAAAAAAAAGAAGAAAAAATGTGGAACCTTTTAAAATGCCAGGCATTTTACAGGTTTCCCCTGCCCCTCTAACAGCCAACGGCCCCTCCCAGCCAGGCCCAACACTTGAGCGACAGGCCGCCTACTTTTACTTCCTTTCGCCCTGCTGCTGGCGCTGCTGTTGCATGCCCCATGTTCGAATTATTGTTTATTTTGGTTGGCGTTGGCGGCAAGCAAATGGACTGCCATATATAAAAATGCACTCAGCTGCTGCCTAGACAATAAATATGAATTTGAAAGTATGGACTGTGCCACGACCTGGTACAGTGGGCCCAGTCGGGCCTGGGCCAGCCAGCCGCATCCATTAGCCGCACGGAGCAGCGTCTAAATATAGTGCGATGCCAGTGAAACGAGGCGCATGATAAATGCAGCACACTGTCAGCTGTACGCTGTACGCCGTGTGGCCTTTGGCTACCACACAATTTCCACTTTTCCATTTTCATATGGATTTTCCTTTTTACATATTTTCCGCTGTAGTTTCTTAACACATCGTCTTGCTGTCAGCCGCATAATTGTGCCACATGTTCTGGAAATGTTCGCAGTTCGTTTGTCGCTCAGCCTCAGGCACTAAGTACTGCCCGATTTACAGTCCAAAAAAAAAAAGAGAAAAAAAATAAACTAGTAAAAGCTGCCAACTCATTTCAATCCTGTGATCTGCATCGATTTGGTATTGATCTCAAGTTGCCGCCGCTCTCAAAAACCGACTCGCGGCGGCGGCGTCTGCGATCAGGCCAATTTGTGAGCCACAATTGTACAAGTATATATCTCTATATAATTAATTTTTAATGCTGCATCATGATCCGTTAAGACGCCAGCCATGACTAACTGTCTGACTGTCCGACTGACTGACGTGTCGGGCCTCATGACGTTTGCGTTTTTTTTTCTTCTCTTTTCTTCGACTGCTTTTAAGATTGAGATTCAGATTGAGATATTTTCATAATACGCGCATTTTGACTGCCACTTGACACTGACATTGACGAACGTCGACTGCATTTCCTGCAACCGAACAGGTGACTATTGCGCGCTCTTTCTAACACACTCGCGCCCCTCTCTCTCTCTCTCCTTCTCTCTCTCTCTGGCTCAGTCGCGGCTTACACCTTTGCTCAGCTCTCAGGTGCTGTTGACCGATGCGGGCGTCGCAAATTCATCAAGTTGACTTTGTCAGCTTGTCAAACGGTCGAGCAATTAAAACCGCACAAAATCGTCGTCATTAAAGATTTGTTTTGCTTTTTTTCGTTATTTTTTTTTTTTAATTTTATTTTTTACGACCCTCGTGTTTGAGCTTGGCGAATATTCAACAATTTTATCGCATGCGCATTCTCCACCAAAACTCATAAAAATAAAACAAGAAAGTAAGCCCTATTTAGCATTGACGAAGTTTATATACACTTTCCGAAATGCTGGGCAAATCAATCGTTGAAAATAAGTTGGAATAGACAGTGGATCTTTCGATTAATGGCATATATTTCGATTAATGGAATATCTTTCGATTATTTGGATATCTTTCGATTAATGAAAAGAGATTTTAAAGGCAAAAAGTTCTCAGGCTGAGAAATGTTTAGATACAACTCCATATACCTCCCATCGTACTTATAGAAGCGGCTACAGAAAATGTAGAAGTCAAATTTGAAAACAGGATAGTTGTACAAACTATTTGTTCAGTAAGTTTTCTAGATTAAGATTTAAAAAAACCATCTGCAGAGTAAGATCTATATGTCTATATACAAATTAAGCTCAAGGGCGCATAAAACAACTGATTTAAACAAATAAATTAAGTCTTTATTTAACCAAATGTTACTAATGTCTCTTAATATATTAATTAGATTTTCGCAAATTACAAAAAAATGTTAAAATACTTATATATTTAAATTAAAATTAAAAGATTTTTAATTCAAAAACTATTTCTAGATTTAAAATAAAATTTTAAAGAAAAGTTTCCTTATTCAAAATCTATTTCTGGACTTTTTTAATTTCTGTAAAACCAAAAAGTATTCGAATTTATAGAGATAGTTTTCTATAAAAACTCTAAGACCTTTCGCCTTATACTTCGCCTTATATTTCAAAAATGGAATAAATTAATATATAAATATGTCTTTTATTTCTTCTTCGAAAAAGAATCGAATTTTCAGAAATGTTTATCGACATAGTTAATTGATTTAGGCTTTTAAAACGAAGTCAGATAAAGAATTATACGCCATTAGAAAAGTATAGTACCTTAAGGCTAGAGTATAAACATTGTAGTAGCTATAAAATGTTGTGTATAATGTTAATGTTTTCATCAGGCGGAATAGCTTGGGTCTGGTTTCAGTTTCAGTTTCGTGTTTTTGGGGTATTTTTTTTTGTCTTTTGCTTTTGTTTTATTTTTTTGTTTGGCGAAAGGTGTTTCCAAAGCAGTTCCTCTATTTGCAGTACACATGTTTTATTTTGATGTTAGAAATACGTGCCAGATTTGATTTATGCTAATCGAAACGCATAAACCGAACGTGGAGCTGAACATATGCAAAACGTTCGCTTGATTGCGGCCCCTTGATCGCCCCCCTCAGCGATTATATTTTGGCGGGCGGGAAAGAAGGCAAGGGGTTTGTAGGGTAGGGGGAGGAAGCATATAGGTTCTCTAACTGGCGACTTGCGGCTTTTCGGTTTGGGTTTTTGGGGCCATGTCAAACGGAAACCTCACACAAATGCAAACTGCAAAGGCAACCTCTAATGGATTTCCGTTAGCCAAGGCGGAAAGCGTTTGCCACTTGAGCAGTTGCACACCCCACTCCCCCCGCTCGAACGTACCCGAAACCCGCATGAAAATTGCAGCAAAGCGCTTGAATGACATTTGTAGGCCTCTGGCACTTGTGCACCCCGCCCCCTGGACACCCACAGCCCCCCGTCAAGCTCAGCCAAGCTCAAGCAGACTCCTCTCAGAGCTCTCAAGTATCGCGAGGCTTTTTGTACACTTGTAAAGCGGTTTGTTTCTTTTTGCTGTGGGTAAGCCACCGCAGGGCAAGGGTGTGCGGGGCGGGTGCTCTGTGTGTGTGTGTAGCTGTTGATGAGCCGGCTCATTGTTGTGCAACTGATGGCCAAAACACATACACACACACACACGGACAGACACAAACAAGTTGACTGACTGACTGACTGCAGCAACTGTGCTGGGTGCTGTGTTTTCCACGTTCCTTGGCTGGAAACCACCAGGCACCAGGTTGTTATTGTTGTTGCTGTTTTCTGTGGTTCTGTGCACCTTGAAGACATCGCCCGGCCTATTTTATTTGCGGAGAAACTTTGTCTTGGTACGCAGCCGATGTGTCTATATCTAAGCTATGTTTTAGTTTGGATTCTGGCAACAGTTTCTGCATCTGACAAGCAGCTGTGGCAGCTGTTTCGGGCTACAAATGGAGCTCTTCACTGTTCTAGATAATTGCTATAATGTGCACGAAGTACCATTCGATTATTAAACACGGCCATAAATGTGAGTTGATTAGTAAATAGGTCTTAAACAGGTTTCTTTTAAGTTCAAGAATGAGTTGTTGGTTGAGAAACGTCTTAAAAATAAATTGGTTCCATTCATTATTATTATTATTATTATTATTACAAGAATAATTTATAGGATTTTTGAGAGTACCATTTTCACATAAATTTTGACCAAAAATAATGTTGCCAGATTTAAATGCCAAATTGATCGAGAGGTCAAACCATGAACAAAGAGCCAAACCTCGTGAAAATCGATTGAGATTTGACCGAGTTTGGGGGTGGGAAATTTTGACCCATGTCTATATGGGATATTTAAGGATACCATTTTCACATAAATTTTGACCAAAAATAGTGTTGTCAGTTTTAGATGCAAAATTGATCTAGAGTACAAGCCATGAACAAAAACCCAAACTTTATGAAAATTGGTTGAAGCAAGTGTCAATGCTCAGATGAACGAATGCTAACCCTAACCTAGCGAACTCTGAAGAGAAACCAGTGGAAAAGAAAGTGAAAGAAGAAATTGACAAGTGTTCTAGCTCATACAAAATATTCAACAGAACAGACCGAACAGTAAATCAAGTCAAAAGAACAAACGAACAAACGATTCATATGTTCACCAAAAGCAAGAAAAAAGACAAGTTCCAGCAAGGGAACTGGTTCAAAGTTAAATTTGCATATAGGAAGAAGGTGCCATTTGAACGGAATGGTTACCCTAAGTTTACAAACTCTGAAGAGTATCAGTGGAAACAAAAATTTCTTTCGATTCCAATAGAAATATTAAATAAGTATGCGTATTCATGCAAAATTAATTTATTTTTCATTAGGCTGATGAACTTTCAGCTCTGCTTACCATTTCCAAAGAATCCTTTTTAACATAAATTATTTGCACGCACTTATTTTGTAAATGGTTGAATTTATTCGTGCAGCAAATGCGACAATTTTAAATAATTATTTAATAGGTTTCCAAGTTCAATGTTTTATTTCGGTTTGAAGTTTGACTGATTTTCCGACTGTGTTTAAACACTTGAACAGGCTTGCGCCTTTTTTGGCCCCTCATTAACATAACAAACGTCAGGACACTTAACACCCAATGTTGTTGTAGTTATTGTTGTATTTGTTGTTGTTGTTGTTGAATTACAAATGATATTTGCACAAAGGCGCAGAAATATTGCATAAATTCACTTTTATTACAATGCTGAAGAGCACTGCACACACACACACACACACACACAAACACACACATGCAGAAGCGTCGTCTGTAGTAACGGTATTTATTGCGCGTCGACGCCATTTTGTTTGAACCTTTTGCAATATTTATGCGTTGAAATCAACACGCAACACTCGGCAAATGCCAGCCAAAGCCCCACAAACAGCAACAGCAACAACTACAAGTGCCGCCCTGTTGTAAGCCCCAATACACACGCACACACACACACACACACACACACACGCACACACACACACGCACACCCTGGCAACCAACTAACCAACCAGCCAACATGTTGGTTATCGTTATCCTTTCGCCTTGACTGGCGCTCGCGCTCGTTGAATCCTTTAGCTGCTGCAGCAGTGCCCGCCCCTCAGCTCCCCCTTTTCCCTTGCTGCTGCTGCTGCTGCTGCCCCGTCGCTGTAATTACAATGCAGTTTAGGGTGCTGAAAGCTTTTGTGAAAATGTGCTTTATGAAATTATGATTATAGCTCAACAGCTGCATACCGAATGGGTTTGGCAGCAGTTGGGGCAACAACTGGACCTGGTATCCTGCTACTGTACACTCGGCGCTAGTTACGCTGCGGCGGGGAGGGATGAAGTGTGCGGGGGGGGGGGGGGGGGGTCTGTTGGCATTTAAATGTGTGGCAGCTTGTGCAAATAATGAAAATGAAACAACACTTTGGCGCATTAAAAGCATTAAAAACAGTTTGCCATATAAATGTGTCCTTTCCTCGTTCACTCACAGCCTCACCCCCTTTCGCTCTCTCTCCCCCTCTCTCCCGCTCTCTCCTTCTCGCTTTGTGCAGTTTTCTATGCGCGTAATGTGCCTTCGGGCAAAAGCGTATACGCCTCATAGACCGCCGCCTCTGGGTTAGGGCAGACGGGTCAAAATCGAGTCAAGCTACAAAATTTACTCAACATATGCACTTTTTTATATTTGTTGTATTCCTCTTAAAAAATAGAGCATTCTGTGCGAGTGGGTTGTATAGTGATATGTTTGTAAATATTGGAGAAGAGCTCTTAATTTTAATGCTTGGTTTCCATTTAGTTTCAGTTTTATAGCCTTGCTGTTTTCTATTTATTCATAAATTTAGTTATGTATACATATTAGGAACTAAGTACGGCTATTATTTTCATTAAATAATAATACTTTCTAGATGCAAATCATAATTGCAGTTGTTATAGTATTAATTGCAGTTATAGAGAAAGCGTCAGAGAATCTCTCTTGTTTAATTGCAACTGGAATTTTTAACGTCGGCGGTAAGGAAGGTAAGACTATACTTTCATAATTTTTTAAGGCAGTATTTAATAAGTATGCCCATATTAATAAGCTATTAGAGGAATAATGTTGGAATAAATAAATAAATTGTCGTCTGAACAATTATTTTGTTTTATGGAAAACCCAACTAAGCGCAGCAATTGACAGTTTTCTTGAAGAAAAATGTATCTATATTGGATTCTCATATCGATAGCTTTCATAAAAACTTGTGGGTTCAAAGTTAGTTTCGTAAGTGCACAAAAACTGAACATCTTTTATAGGGTATTTAATCTTTGGCTTGCACAAAATATATCATTTCTTAAATGGTTTATTTTTTTAACCTAGAGCCTGTTTGAATTTTGTTAAGTTTTACATATTTTTAAGGTTGCACTTCGTTCGGCATATCAACATATTAGAAATATGTAGGTTAAGATAGTATCTTAGATATAACTAACTCTCTTCAATAGGTTGAACGCCCCTCTTTCTCTCTCTCTCTCTCATCTCTCCCTCTCTCCCCTCTCCCTCTCTCTCTCTCACTCTCTCTTCAATTTGCAACTCAAGTCTTGCCGCATAATACTTGATTACTATTGTTTTACGTCTCTAGGACTCTCCGCTTAAGACTCTGTTCGGCATATCAACATATAGGAAATGGGTTAAGAGAATATTTAAGATATTGTTAACTGTACCTCTCTCTCACTCTTTCTCCCTTTATGTCTCCCTCTCTCTATCTCTCTCTCTCTCTTAGATTATCTCTCTCTCTCTTTCAAGTTGTCTCTGCAGGTTTGTATGCCTCATTGTTGGTTTGAACTAGCGCCAAGCGTCAGGCCATGCCACACCTCCCCTGTCAGCCCTACCTCCTCCCTCCACCAGCCATGCCCCTCTCACCAACAGGCCTTGCAAATTGCATTTTCAACACTTTTGTTTATGCAAAAAATATTTATGCATGAGTCTCTACAAACAACGTGTGTGTTGTGTGTGTGTGTGTGAGCGTGTGTGTTTTTGCTTGGAGGCTAAAGCCATGCCCACAATTTCAGCAGTACAGCTGGCTGTACTTTTTGTCTCCTAGGCGCAATGGAGGGGGAGTGGGTAGGGGGTGGGGGGTTGCAGCACTTAGCTCGTAGGCAGGCGGCGTCGGTTGGGCGAAAGGGGCGGCGGAGGCGTGTTTCTGTATGCTGTGCTGCATAATGCAATGCAAACATGATTAATGCAAATGTTTTGCGTGGTGGGCGTGGCCAGGGTACGAGGTGCGGGACACGGGATACGGGACACGGGACGCGCGATGCGGTTAGGTAGGTGCTGTGTTACATTTGCATTTTGGCTTACGACAACGTTGCGGCAAGGATGCAGTCGTTGCCGCACTTAGTTACTATCTAAACAACAACAACTACAACAACTACAACAACAACAAACAGCAGCAGCAACAACAACAACAAACGGCAGCAGCAGAAAATTGCTTTGCTCGCATATTTCATATGACTTTACGAGGGTTTCGCCAATAACTTGGCAAGTTTATGACAAATTGCGCGACACATTCGCGATAAGAAAGTGAAAGGCGTGCATTTTCCCCATTACATTCCCGTTCCCAGCTCCCCATGCCCAGCTCCCTATTCCCAGCTACCCAATCCCGGTTCCCAGTGCCCATTTTCATAGATTCCATTTCAGTTTTGGCCGCTGCATTTTTCTGGCCAATCGTCACAGTAAAAAATTTATGAAAAATTGTTACGCTTCAGCCATGCGCGTAGCTCAAATGATTTTACGATTTTATGGGCGCACTCGTATGTGTGCGCACACACACACACACACACACACACACACAAACACACACACACTCACACACTCACAATGCACAAGTCCTACAGGCTCAGACGCTTGAATCTCTTCTTAAGCTGCCACGTCTGCAGCAGCCCATAGCCCACACTCACACAACACACACACAATCGCACACACTCTCACACTCACACACACATATGCAGGCACACCCATTGAAATGGCGTCGCTTTCATTGCACACACAAGAGTGTAAAATGTTTACGCTTCGCTTGGGTTTCCTTTGGGTTCCGTTTTGGTTCCATTTTGGTTTCCCTTTGCCTTCCTTTTGGCTCCTTGGCTTCCTTTTCTTGGCTAGCCATTCGTGCGGAATGAGTCGTTTTATGCTCTTTTAGAGGGCATTATGGCTATGTTAATCGAGCTCTGCAACATTCCAAAGCATGCTCTGCTCTAAATACATTTAAGCTCGGCTGTGCACCATATAAGGAAATAAATACTATGCATATACGAATAATTATTTACTAAGTATATTCATTATTCATTGAATATATTTATTTTATAATAATAAGCTATGTTACATTTATCTAATAGCAGAAATTACCCTGCGTTGGTATATTGACATACTAGAGGGAATCACCCTGCATTGCAATAAATAAAAATGAAAATGCAATTGGTAAATTGACATACTTGCAAGAATTACCCTGCATTGCACGGGTCACATAAAAATTGAAATTGAAAAAATGAAGAAAAACTTCAGCCATATGAACCGAAAGTTGCCAACATACAAAAAAAAAAAGCATATTAACTATTTATCTCCCAGTTGTCGGCCATTTCTATGTTGTTTTTAATTAATTATAATGTACTTTTCTTGGGAATAGCAAATGAAATTAAAAAATGCAAAATTGACTATTTTTACTGGAGTTAAACCGGCGACTTTCCGCTGCATAGTCCTAAGCTCAGACACATAAGCCACACAGGCTCAAGACACCATATTTGCTTTGCTTTTGCTGTTTTTCATACAAACTTAAAGCAGCACTTGCTCCTAATTGTAGTTCGAACTCTCTAGAAACACGCCTTGGTTCTTATTTTCGACCCAAAAGGAAGTTGTTTTAATTAATTTCCTGGCTAAGCTTTGATTAACATCAAATCAGTCTATCAGCCAGGATAATTTTAAAAGATTTATCCAATAATAGTTTGTCATCCACAACAAATACCTTTAAATGATCCAAGAATCATAATATTATAGGTGTGTTCTGCATTACAGTGTATAATATAATATATTATATTCTGTACATTAAATTCTATCGAGTGCCTGCAACAACTGCCTAGAATAGGGACTTCAAATGTTTTTTATTGGCTAGCTTCGCGTTTCACCTGAAAGGGCATCTGGATTGCAACTGTCTTGAGTTGGAGTTTCTTTCGCTTAAGTCTTTCGCATTTTGTAACTGCCATTTTCTGGCTGTCTCTCCATTCAGACGTTCAGCTTTTCATTTGTCTGGCTATTGACTTTGTTGCCATTGGCGTGTCTGGCGGTGCTTTAGCTTGTTAAAACCCCAACCACCCCCCATTACTGCCGTGCTGCTCCTACGTTTATGTCATGTGTTGCTGCTCCTGCTGAAGGTGTCTTCATATGCGCTGCTCTGGATAATCGAAATCAGAAACGGGTAAACGTCAGAGATTTGTTGCGTGTCTGGAGCCCATCGGTTTTTCTGTGGGCACATTTCGTGCCGCCTTGTTCTGTCTTTGGTTTTCCAAGCCGAGTTTCCCACAGAGTTGCACAGCATTAGTTGTTCTTTTCTCTTCGGTATTGGCCGAGTGTTTCCGCTTATTAAACGGAACTCTTACAAAACGCTCACTTCCTTATCAAGCAGCTGCGCTTTTTACTTGCATCTCACAATTTCCATTTTCATTCAGTCGTTTTCCCTCCCTCCCCATTTTCCAATTCAACTGCACTTACAAGTGAAAAATGCGTATGTATGTATATTACTTAAGTGGCTGCAGGCTCAAGTGTTTAATTTATGGCGTTAAATATGAAAATCGTCGCAAAACACAAATGCCGACAATGAGGCAATATTTCTCAACATTCCCATTCTTCCCAATTTTCTCAATTTTTTCCCAACTTGAACTTGGCTAGGCCCGAAAATGTTGACTAAACTGGGAAACGATCCGGCTGGGCGGCCGACTGATCCGGCTGATCTGCCGCACACGCGGATTTTTATTGATTTTCATGTAGCAACAACACTCGAAAATGAGTGGCAACTAGTTGTAGCTGCTGTTGTTGCATTATATGTTCCGCTAATGGAAGGGCGCAACGTGACAAGGGGGCGTGTGCGTGTGCGTGTGTTTTTGGGGGCAGGCTACCGTTGCCCGCGCCGCCTGCCACACGACGCTAATGGAAATGACGACGCGACGTCTTACAGCCAGCACTTGGTCTTCATCAACACCAGCTACCTCTCGCTCTCCATCTCGCTCTCTCACTCGCTCTCCCACTCGCAGGGGCGCTGCTCTGCAGTCATCATCGCTCGAGGCTCACCTTGGCTCTGGCAGCGATCAGCCGCCTAATTTATGCCCCGACTGCGCCCCGTCTCCTTTGAAGTTTCAATTATGCGCCTCATATGTCATTTTGTGCAACTCGGCGCTGCTCTTGAAAGTGGGAGACGCACTCGGCCAGACGCTAAAAGCCGCGACATGTTAATTGTGCCGCTTGCCCCATAAACACGCCAAATTGATGGCGAGCGCCAGGCTCGAAAAACGGCCAACCAGTTGCAACTTGCCAGTTGCCAGTTGCCAGTTTCCAGTTGCCGCTTGACATTGAAAGCAGACACAGAACGGAAGAAGGAGCGCAGTGGCAGGCCAGCCACACTTGGCATTTGAATTTGATGTGGATAATGGAATTCAAAAGTGTCTTAGAGGAAGGGCGAGCTGCTTGAGGGAAGTAGATAAAAGCGAGTTGAAGACTACAACTACAACTTAAACTGATTATTGTTCTTTTAAATCTTAAATAACTCGAGACTTTGCTGCCATATAAAATATCTATGCATTTATTATTATAAAGGTTAAATAACTCAAGACTTTGCCGTCGTATACCAAAACTATTTATTCTTAAGTTATTCTTTTTAAAGAATTAAAGATAATAAAAATGTTTGCAGCCAACTAAAAAAAAAATAAACTTTGTACCCAGAACCTATTGAGACTGCATTGAAAGGGTTTAATGTATTGGTGGTTACACATCGAAGTAAGCATCTCCGACCTCATAAGGTATATATATATATATATATATATATATTTTCAATATTTCCAATATTTCCTCCCATTTAAATAATATCAATTCATATTTGTTTTTGATACATTGTTTTTCATCATAACTCGAAGATTATAAAAGCTAGATACCCCAAAGTTGGTGTAAAGCTTCTTGTATAATGTAGACAGATTAACATTTTATTTTTCAATATTTGCGGAACTAGCAAGAAAATACATTCATAAAGCTAGAGCCTTTCACATTGGCATATGCACAGTTCTGTATGGCATATCTAAGCCCATTAAATTTTATAGAGATCGGACAATAAGCACCGAAGTTAATCAAAAATGCTTCTCCTATAGATAGTGAGAAGAATAAGCATTTCACTGCGCAGCAAGTTTATGTGTGAGGCTGGGTGTGCGTTGTTTTTTGTTGGCATATAGAGGAATATACAGGCATATAAAAGAGGAAGCTAGAATGTTTTTGAACTCAGCTTAATTGATTGATAAGGCGCATCTTCTAGCCGGGCAACACCCGACTAGAGCACACTCGTCTCCTTCTAGCTGGGGTCGAGTGGTCCAGTGGCTCAGTGGCTCAGTTGGCTGTCCAGCTGAGCAAAGCCCTTTAAGCTGCCTGGTCGTGTGTCGGCCAGTTGACTGGGGACAAGCGTAAAGTACAAAGGTGTGAAAATTAAACAGGCAGCGTTCAAGGATTACAAATTATGACACGCCGATGCCATCAGGCAAATGAGATGAGCTGCAAGGATGCAATGGGATTGGTGCAGGGGCAGGGGCAGCCGGCGCCCGTTGGTCAACTGGTCAAGTGTCAAAAGGGGATTTGCATCCAAAGCGTTGACAGCCGAGTTGGTTCCGTTGGGTTGCGGCTGGGTTTCAGCTGTCAGTTTGTCGGGCTGCTGTTTCGGGCTGACAGCCTCTGCTTGGACATCTGAAATGCACCGCAAAATTGCGCGAGAAAGCAAATCGCTTAAGCCTCAACGTGCAACTGATTAAAATGGCTTTAGCTTTGATGCCCCAACGAGCAGGCGGCTTATAGCCGGATATATTTGCATACACATGCATTTGTGTACAAGTGTGTGAGCTGTTGGTATTTTTTATTTGCCAAATGGGTTTTTGTTTGCGCATCATTTATGCATTTCGCAGCTGCAACATCGTCAATTTTTAGCGCATGACGCGCTTTATTCATATTTAATGTTAATGTTGCCGTATCACTTGCCATCATTATACAAAAAGATTTGTATAAATAATAGTTGCAAATAAAAGTATAAGCAACTGTTGTAATAACTGAAAGCCGCACAAAGCCAAAAGAAGTCGCTACAAAATACACAAATGTGCAACCGCAGCCGCGCCACGCCGCGCCGCGAACTTTTCTGGACAGCTTTCGGGACAAACAATGAAGCCTGCTGCTACCAACAATAATATGAATGTATTCTACTTTGCCCATTTTCCAGCTTTTCCACTGTTTTCACAGTTTTTTCTACTGCTGCCCACACACACACACACACAAACACACACACACACAAACACACACACACACATTCAGCTCTTCAGTTGGCCGCAAACTGCAAATAGCCAACGCTGTGCAGCAACTCCTACCCCCCCCCCCCCCCCCCATCCAATCCTCCCTAGTGGACACACTGCCACGCCCACACCGCCAGTTTCACGTCGTAGCCAATAACAATGCAAAATGCAAATATGCAATAAAAGCAAATGGCAACAACAGAAAGTAACACAAACAAAATAAAACTTTGAAGAAAATTGTTCTTTACAGAACTCGACCTTAAAATACTTTAAAAAAATATATATATATATATATATATAAATATATATATATATTTGGATTATATAATAAATAAAATAATTTTTAAATAAATTAATATTTGTTTCTTATTTTAACACATATTTTAAAATAACAAAATGTTAAGGAAGAGAAATATTGTATGAAAAATAGATAGATAGTTAGAGAGATAGATAGGTAGATAGATAGATGGGTAGATATATATATATATATAAAGATAGATAAATAGATTCAAAAGCATTTCGACGTTTTTCTCAACTGTCTTTCAAAGAGTTTTGATTAAAGTAAATAAAAATGCTTCCTACAAACTAACCTGCTTGTTATTTTATAAATCTTTGATTAGATATATTTGGAGATTTCAAAAAATCATTGCTTTCTTTTTCCATGCAACTTAATTTCATTGAATGCAATTTCAAAATTTTACTAAAATAATTGAAGTCTCGGTTTTATTTCATATCTATTTATACAGTACTTTTTTTCAATGTTAATTATTTTGAGAATTTGTGAACATTACAAATAATAAAGAAATAGTTGATCATAAGACAAGCTTTTAAAGAAAACACAATTATTTGAAGGAAAGTTCAAAGATTTGTTTAGCCTAGTTTAGAAATCTTTGAAATAAGTTTTTGGGCTTCTAAGTAAACGCTTCAATAGGATTCGAGATATGTTTTGCTTTGGCTCAAATTACAAATTGATTAATTAAAATTGCATATATATATATGTATTTCGCATAGAAAACGCATATGCCCAATTGGGTACAGGGTATACAAAGAACTGTGAAATGCGAATGTTCATTCAAATTTGAAATGCGTTCGCGTTGAGCACAATACAACAGCAGCAACAACAACAGCAACAACAACAACAACAACAACAACAACTGCAACAACAACAACAACATCAACAACATCAGCAACAGCAGCAACAACAACTGATAACAACAATAACAATGAACATGAACAATGCGGCAACATTGTAAAAGCCAAGTTTAATCAAAATATAGCCCAGGCTCTGTCCTGCCGCTGCTGTGTGGCGATGTGGCCATGTGGGCGTGTGGGCGTGGCCTCGCTCGTACCGGGCAGCATAGAGATTTTTTATTTATTTTCTTTGTTTGTTAAATTTTTTATAAGCACGCAAATTCGTTGCAATTTGTCAGGACATGCAGAGAAATTGTGGGAATCGGTTTGCCTGTCACACAAACATTTTCAATTCCATGACTGATTATTCAACTGTTTTTCGGTCAGCATATTTGATTAGTAAAACGAACCCAGCTCACACTTTACCTGTGTGCTTGTGTGTGTATACCTGTAACCAGATCTAATTAGTTGGGCTATGCCGAATCTCTTGTTGCGCAAAATATGGGACAAAGCTGGCCAATACGCTCGTTTTATGGTTCTGGCCCCAAAATTAAATCAAAATCAAAATCGAAATGTTCTGACAACGAACATGATAACTAATTGACAGAGTTGTTGTTGTTGTTGTTGTTGTCGTTGTTGTTGTCGTTGTTGTTGCCAACAGCAGCAGCAACAGCTGCAACTGTTGCCACTCAATCGCTCAATATGATTATTGATGGCAGCCCAACCGGCAGCTAGATAAGCTTCGTTATTGACTGACATCTGGAGCAAGCAATTGGCCAGCAATCTGTTTGACAAATCCACAAAAACTGTTTGTTTGCTCAATTAAATCAGTTGACAATCACATTTGACAAGAACATGCAAATAACCTTTTGCTATTTTGCAATAGCGTGAATTTCCAATTAGTTGCTAATAATACAACAATTCCATTAATATTAATGCTGAAAATAAACACAGATTTTACTAACTTTAACCCAATTAACTCTTTTTTCACCCATCTGCAATCTAATAACGAAATTTCTAATTTAAATGTTTAACTAAAAAAAATGTATATTGAGATATAAAAAAAATGGCATATGTAATCTTAAGAAAATTTTAATAAATAATAAACGTAAAAAAATAGATTTAAAGACATTCATGGAGAACTCTAGAACTCTACATATTTGTATTTTTGAACAAGACAGCAGAAATCAACTACAAAAACAATATAGAGTATTTAAAAATTAAAAAACTCTCGCTCCGATCAAAGTTGAGCAAAAACTCATATTCAGATGAAACAAGTTAAAGGCTCCGTTCGGATGTTCCCGACAATCCCCTTGCCTGAACCCTCTTCTAACAAGCCAAATGAAAGCCCGTGGCTATAAAATGAAAGATTATTGATCTGTATATACTATTCTAGAAGCTACATGTCAAATTTTCTGACTCGAACTGCTAAAACCTAAGAGACTTAAGCAGGATTTCAATATCGACTTATTTCGATTGCTTGCAAACAGAGAAAGTTATCGATTATCGGTTATGCATAAACTCAAAATATTAAAACTCTAGCTCTTATAGGATATGAATTCGACGAACAAATAGATTGAAAGGCCCACGGACACGGCTGAATCGACTCGACTATTTATGCTGATTAAGAATAAGTACATATATACTTTATGGGGTCGGCGATGCTTTCTTTTGCCTGTTACATAATATTTACATAATAATTACATAATAATTAACATAATATTTAATAATAATATATATTAAATGCAGAATTAATCTTGAGAGCCATAATAGCAAAAAAGCCATTAAAATTTATTAACTATGTCGCAGTCCGAACTTGATAATACCCTTTACACGCATCTTTACGTGTGCAGGGCATAAAAAATCAAAATAAAAAAAATTGCAAACATATGATGGTAAAAAAATATTCATGCAAATGCAAATACTGCTCTGACAGTGGTGGCTCGGTTTAAAGGGGCTGGGGCTTTGGGGACGGGGGAGGTCTACCACTGAGTGGGCGTGGCAATAAAGCTTCTGCAACGTTTTCGATGATTAAATGCAAACACGCAAATATGACGAGCGACTGACTCGACAGCCAGTATCTATATCTTCTCATCTGTGCGTGCAGTTGTGTGTGTGTGTGTGTGTGGGTATGTGTATATATATGTGTGTGTGTATTTGTGTTTGTCGACTGCCAACTGTCTTCAAAATATGTAAAAAATAAAAGTTGGCATTAATAATTTATGCAATATGTACACACACACACACACACCCACCGGAACACACACATACGGGCAAGGAAAATATTTGCATGAGAAATACCCAAAAACTGTTCTGCAGACAAAATGAAAATTGAATGCCTTAAAACGTGGATATAAGTAAGTAGATGATTTGAATATGTACTCACATATTCGTATGCGAATGTTACTCATATAAATGCAAACGATTCTTATGGCTTTTGGTCGTTTTGTAAAATTGCGAACAAAAAGCTGTCAACGCTGTTTGCCTTCAAGCGGGGAGAGATAGCAGTGCGGCCCGACTCGTAGATACCCTGCAACGATTAAGAACACAATCTTTGAATTTGGATGCATGTAAAATATGAACAAAATGTATTTACTTATTTTTTACAATTTAGATGTTAGAAGCGAAAAGTTTCAATTATATTTATGGACATTTTAAATATTGCACAGCTATATGGAAGCATTTCTTTTACATATACCTAATCGGCACATCAATATAAATCTACAATCCGTTACAAAAGCTTCTATAAATTTAAACTACCCTGCTTACATCTTTTGCTGATTCTAGGGTATTTGAAAAACAAAATACATTCAAATAAAAATTCATATGAAAATGTTGAAGAATATGCTTGGCTGTCTGCATATTTCATGATGCATTTCTGTTGCCGAGCAGCGAATCGAAGTGTATAACAAAATGCCCTTTGGCAATGCAAACGCAATGTATCTGCCACGTATCTTATCTGTGTGGAGGGGGTTTTACCAATCAGGGGGGGGGGGGGGGTTCGGGCGCTAAAACATATGCTATAATTTAGTATCTGGTTGGCAATGCGTTTAATTAACCACTTACATGGCTTTAATTCTACTGCAAATTCAACGAGTGCATGACTCGGCGATAAATATGGCTACAACAACATTTTGTTGCCGTTGCCACCGTTGCCTGCGGCTCTGACTGGGTTCGTTATCATCCTTATCGCGTCAGCAATTTGTCTGATAGATAAACAGCAGCAGCAGCAGCAGCAGCAGAGACCAGCACATGGCATTGATTTATGCGTAGAAACCCCAAAATCCAACGAACAGCTCCAGAGTTTGGGCCGGGCAGCTGTTTAGTTAGTTAGTTTCTTTGGCAAACGTTTTGCCATAAATATTTTCCACTTGAATCTAACACCCTGTTTGCATTTAACTGGCCATAAAGGGTCGGCTCATGATATAACATAAAATAATAATATATATTCTTTACTATTTTTGACAATCCGTAAACTTATATTGAAACAATAAATTTATATCGATAATTAAAGAAAATGTTGAAAGCGTATTTGGATTTGCTATTTAGCTATCAGTACAGGGTATCTCATTGTCTACTATTGTCGCCCATATCTATACATACTTGTTATTTATGCATATTTAATATCTTTGAAATGAACGCTTTGGGGACCGAGCTCTCGGTTCTCTTTGGTTCAGTTCTGAATAGTTATTATTAAAACAAAGAGCGTGCCCAAATTTATAGCCATATTATTTGTTATTTATTTAAGCTATAAATATGCATATGATATGAAAGAAATGGCAGCAGGTTTTTTACGAGCCAAAATACCCTTTAAACCAAATGGAGCCTGATTGACATGGGCAATGTTATGGGATTGAGAAATGTGAAATATATTTTAATTTAAAAAAATATTTATATTAATTGCATTATATATCCAATTACATAATATATTTAATAAATAAAATATATTTAAAATGCATTTTATGTATAAAACAAAATAAAAAGCAACGAGAAGAATTCCTTAATTTTGTATGTAAGAAATATGGAGCCTCAGCATAAATATTATCAACAATTTTGCCTCAATTTCTGCTTTTTATAATACCAAAAAATGCCCTATTCAATTGCATATTTATGGTAGTTTTGGTTTAATAACTCAGCTTGCTTTAAATATAAAAACAAAACCAAATCAAAAAGAGCCTTTCATCTATTACTCACCATTTATAGAGTATCTGCTGCTTCGTATTGCTGTCTAATAATTTATTCTCCATTGACTTTGTTGTTGCTGCTAGCTGTGGCTGCTGCCACTGGTTTACGCTGTTGCGTTATTTATGTGGTCATAAATTTGCAGCTGAAAGCAAAGCCCCGCGACTGGTTGGGCACAAATAGTTGCACACAGCCGTAGCCGTAGCCCGGCACCCGACCTAGTCCGCTGCCCATAGTCCGTGCTCCGTAGTCCGTAGTCCACAGTGCCGGGTAAGCCTTGACGCTTCGCTGGCTGCCGCCCGACGTGCAAATGAGCAGCAGCAGCAGCAGCAGCGACAGCGGCATCGGGCAAAGCCGCTTAAGGACTTCGACATGGACACGTCAGCGGCTTAGCCAACTGCGGTTCGCTGATTTTCAATGGGAACGTACCCGATCGAGCACACAGGGCCAGTTCCAGTTCCACTTCCAGTTTCAGTTCCAATGCCCCGTTTCCTGCGTCGTGTGTTAGTTACATAATTTAACGTTTGTTGCAAACATTTCCGCTGAATTTGAGGCTTACACGCAGCCCGAGGATACGACTATTTCTTTATAATCAGCTGGGTGTCATCGTAAGGTCATCAGCGTTGCCCACACGCAATCAAAATAAAAACACAAGCACACACACACAAATAACTGCCCGTTGGTCGCTTTTACAACGTCACAAAGTCAGTTGCCCGGAGCTGGACTTGGAGTTGGGGTCGTAGCCACCCCCAGGATTTGTGTCCAGCTGCTTATCACTGGCCGTGCATCGCGCATAATGTGCGCCGAGCACGTCAACGGCCGTCGCTTGTAAACAAATTAGAAGCGTATCCTGGCCGGAAGTCCTACACACACAGACACACACTCTCTCACACAGGTCAGCATAGGACCATACGAACGGGACTTGCCCACACAGTTTGGGCCAAGCGCAGCGCAGCAAACAAAACTGTAAAAAAGACGGACAAATGAACCGTCAACTTTCCCTTTTTAATGTCCTGCCAAAGGGTATACTAACTTTGAGTCTAGGATATGATGTAGACTTAAAAATCAGTCATGAGATTTGAAAAGTTCTCAATCTGATATAGATATAGAGATATATAATTATAAATATATAGATATAGATATAGATATAGATATAGAGATATATAGATATCTAGATAGATAGTTATATAGATATTTAGATACATAAATATATAAATATACTTTTAGATATAGATAGAAAATAACATATGAACTTTCGATTGGTAAGGATTTGTTTTACTCTACATTAATTTCATTCAATAATTTTCCGATATTATTTTTTTTAATATTTATTAAATGCTTTTCTACGAAATTTAAATGAAATTAAATTGAGTCGAATCATGATAACTCAAATTATAATTCTCTCTGTGGAGTTCTGCACTCAAGTAATTAAATGATGTGAGAGTATCTACGCCTTCGGCTTGCGCCACAGAGAAATACCCTCTTCATTAACTTCTTGGGCTATGCTGTTGTTTTACTTTGCTTTGGTCAACATTTTCCTATATTTTCCTTCACTTTTTTTTGGCTGCCTTCTGTGAAACTGCGGAAAAGGCGCGAAATTTGTTTGTCTAACTGTTCCTTGTTTTGGTGCTGTGGGTGCGGGCGGGGCACACCTTGAAATCAGTTTGTTCGGTTGCCTCTTTAAGCTGCAATTAACTTTGTGGCTTAAAGCCACAGAACTGACCGAACCCAGTCCCAGCCAGAACCGAAACAAATATATTCCCATAAAGCTGAAACCTTATGCGCTCTGCACACGCAATGTTCCCAGCACTTTTTTTCATTATAATTGGCATTCGCCTACGCTTAACTAATCTACACAAAACGCAGCTCCCCAGGGGGTTGCATGTTGTCGCTGTTGTTGTTGTTGTAGTTGTTGCAATTATTTTTTGTGCTCTATTGTTGTATTGTCATAATTTTGATTGAGGAGCCAACGCGGCCCAAATTGGTATTTTGTGATATATTGACTTTGTCGCTGAACTGTCGCCTGCTTAGTCACTCGTTTTTTTTTTATTATTATTGTTGTTGTTGTTGTTGCTGCTGTTGTTGCTGCTCGACAATTAGTGCCCCGAAGCCCGAGCGACCACATCTACATAGCAATTACGGTTTTATGGATCTGCTCGAAAAGGGTTGTTTCGGCGCACCGTCATTTGCCTCGAACGCATCGTCCCCAACTCCGCCCACACAACTCTTCTATATAGATATACGTACGTAAAGTATTCATACATATAAAAATCCATAACCCTACCCCGTACTCCTACCCCTGCCCACACCCATCAAGCACTTGGCTTCTGCTAACACCAATTTGTTCATTGATTTTGCGCTACAAATTAAAAATAATGTATCAACAAAAGAGCTTGGAAATATGCACCAAAAACAGGCAGAACGCCTGTTTAAATACCCTAAAAAAACTTAAAATTAAATTAAATGTAAAAACCTATATAAAATACATTAAAAAAAAATACGTAAAAGAAAAATAAAATATTTGTGACTCGATTGACTTAAAATGTATCAAAAATATATTCAATAAAATATGCATTTTATTTTTAAACTTATTATATAATTTATAAAATGAAAATTTATTTATTTAAATATTGAATATAATAATATTTAAATAAATAATATATTTATTTTGATAAAAATGTATAGGTTTATTCAACTCAAATTTGAAAATGAACTTCCAAATTATTTTTAACTGTGAATCTAAACTTAATTTAATCTATTTGCCATAAAATCCTTAAAAAAGTTTCTTTAAATTGTATTTCAAAATTAAAACTTAAGAAATAAATGTTAGAGCATAAAAAACTTAAGTCCCGATTATTGCATGTATCTGCCAATTATGGGAGAACTCAAATTTAGCCCGCAATTTCTTTATGAAAATATCGAAGGCTTGCAATATTTTCAGTAGAAGTGGGCAAAAAGAAATTAAAAACTTAAATTTAATTTATTTAATGAAAAAATAATACCCAGGCTTAAAGCAAAACCTGTTTGAAGAATCAAATCCAAGAGCAGGGAGTTACTTTGGGATGTGAAGCAGGTTTTGCACAATCATCAAATCAGGTTGCACTTTAAGCTAGATTTTACTGGAAGATATCTAATCTAAATATTAAATATCGAACAATTAATATAATTTCGATTTAATATCTGTGACAGTTTTTGCCAGCAACTTGTTTAGTTGAATAAAATGTGTAGAAATCGCTGTTGCTTTGTTACAAACCTTGTCGCATAGTTAATGTAGCCGCATCCATCAATTGATGATGTCTTTGCACTCGCATATTGCGATGTTTGATTGTGCAACTGTTCGCCGCGCTGTCGCATTTCATTTCGAGTTGAGTGACTTCAATCTGTCGCCAGAGAGTTTCTTGAGGTCTTTTATTATTATTATTATTGTGCGCCGCCTTTCAATTTCAGCATTTTTGTGCTCGGCTGCTGCTGCTTGTTGTTGTTTTTTATTTGTTGTTTTTTACAATTCGCCAACCCCTCGGCAGGGGTTGTGCATATGGCAGCATTAAAAACCCACACGTACAATGTCCAAAGAAATTAGATGTCGTCGTTGTCGCTGTCGCTGGGTCCCGTCCCCCCCCTGCTGCTGCTCATCGTGTGACATAATTCAGGCTAGGTGCAACGACGTGGACAATGAGACAATGGACAGCTCAACGCACACGCCCACCGCCCCCGCACACATAAATACACACACATACACAGAGAGCAGGGGCCAGGACAAAAGGCGCTCCACGACGACAACTGTGTCGTCTGATGAGTTTCTGTTTTGTCTTCCTCTTTGCCCAGCATCTACCCCAGGACACGCCCACAAATTGCTAGGCACATTATTATTGTCGTTTTTAATTTGTGTTCCCCAAAAGAAATTGCAAACAGTGCCTGCCCATTGTTTGCAACACTTCAAACGTAAAACACTGAGTCGCACAGGTTGGGCTACACAAAAATATTACATATTGTTTATCATCTACCTTTCGGTTAAAAGAATGCAACAGCACCCAGCCCGAGAACTATCCACTTGCAAATTATTTAAAGGCTTGACAAGTGGGGAGAGTCCGAAGATGATAAAATAAAATGTAAATATAATATAATATAAAATATGATAGACTGTAATATAATATAAATATAAATTAATATGATAAAATATATTATAAATGTAATATAATATATATAGAATATAATAGAATATGATAGAATATAAAATAATATGATAGAATGTAATATAATATAAATATAAATTAATATGATATAATATAATATAATTATAAGATAGTAGCATATAATATAATATAATATGATAGAATGGAATATAATACAAATATGAATTAATATGATATAATATACTATAAATACAATATAATATAAATATAGAATATAGTATAATACATACCTTTTCAGATGTAATTTGGTATATAAATTGTAGAGTATGGCAACCGGAAAGAAGAAAGAGTTGGAAGTGCACAACCGTAAAAACTCGAGTCTTAAATTTGAAAACACTTTTATATCGGTTTAAATATGAAGAACGCTACAGCTAGTTCAGGAATAAGAAAGGCATAACAACGTATAAGTTAGAAAGTTACTAACTACAGGACGTTTCACAAATCACTTCGTTTTTATAAGGACAAAGCTAACCCCTTTTTTACTTTACTAGTTACAATACTAGTTACAATCCGAAAGCAAGACTTTCGTACAACTTTTCGATTTTTTTTATAGTTAAAAAATGTCTGATAAAAAGCATTTTTAATTTAAAATGCAGTTTTGTAAGAGGCAATATTATGTGACCATCTACTCACCTGTCTTGTACTTTGCTTGTCAATCAAACGTTAAAGCCATTTGGCTGACAATCGCAAATACGAGGTCAGAGCCAAGGCACTTGTCCTATAAAAAGCCATTTACGAGATAGATTCTCATTAACAATTTCCAAGCAATCCCATAAATTCACAATTTATGTGTAAAGGTTTTTCACAAAGTTCTTTATTATATTAATAATAAATTGTTGTTGGAAAAAAAAGGAGGGAAGTACATAAGCTTGCGATTCATAAATTAATGGGAGATGGAAACGAAAAATAAAGTTAATAACAAAAAATTGCAATAACTGAGAATTTGCAAAATGTGAGTGTGTGTGAAGAATTATTGTAAATTCAGATGAATGTTAATACTTTTGTCAAAAACTAACATAAATTACCTTGCGAATTGTAATAAAACTATGCGAGTTGTTGTTCTTGTTGTTGTTGTTGATTGTGAATGTGTGAGTTATGATTTGTTAAGTAATATATGTGTGCTATAACTAGCATACAATACATATATATATATATGTATAAATATATATCAATTGATTATAAATTATTGTAAAAATAATTGCAAATTCATATGCTTTCTCATTTTCCAAAGCATTTTTCACTTGCGAATGTTTTAAGTTTTCTTCTTAGTTTTTTTTTTTTTTTTTTTGATTTTCTTTGAAAATAATATCACTTTGCGGCAGACACACGCGCACTGGCAGCGAGCGAGATAGCTAGAGCGGGTGAGAGTGAGAGGGAGCGCAAGAGAGGGAGACAGACAATCAGGACTTATTTTGCTGACTGTTGTTGTTGTTATTGTTGTTGTTGCTGTTCTTATTGTTGCCCTTGTCGTGCATCATTTGTATTAAACGATTTCGCTTGGCCGCATCCGATCTGCTGTACTCATCGAGGAACTGCAACGATCGTTAAGAGGTTTATAAAGTTAACAAGGTTTCCAAATAGATACATTTACACATATATATACATATGTATATATATGTATGGCTGTGTCCTTTGCACTCACCCCTAGATCAAAGTCGCGTGATATGAGCTGCCTGGCGGGGGCATTGTTATAGCACATGGTCACCAAAAATGGATAAATGACCGGATTAAATTGTGTCGAGAGCATCGACAGATTCTTAAAGATCACCGCAAACGGTTCCGTGATGAGCATCTCCTGATGCCGACGATTGTTCACACTGAAGAATGCCAGCGACGCTATCAAATCTATTAGCATGGTGGAGCTCTCCGCGCTCGCTGTCGCATTTGTTTGATTTATGCTATGGTTGAGTATTGTGGTCATCACATCGAGCAGCTTTACCGACAAAGGACCCTCCACCGAAAGCACCTCCTGTGAGTTAGAAGAAGAACAAGAAGAAGTAGAAGGAGCAGCAGGCGAAGGGTTGTCATTTAATTGGCAACACACAACAAAAATATATAAAATAGAAGTCAATAAAAATTGTGTGGAATCACTGTGCAAATGTTTTAATTAAGTCAAAGCAAATATCAAAGAGTGGCACTTGTTTAGAGCAGGAAGTGAAGTGCTCAATTGTTTGTTGTGCGTGCGTGTGTGTGTGTGTGTGTGGTATACATTTATTTGCATAGCGGAACGAAGCAGGACGAACGGACAACGGGCAATGAGCTCTCGCTTCTAATTTGTTTGTTTTGGCAGCCGTGCGGCCAACTGCGAAGGCCGAGGCACACAACCAAAAAAAAAAAAAAAAAAAACATTAAATCAACCATTTGGGGTGTGAGTAGCTCTCAGATACCCTGCAATTAGTGTGAACAGCACAAAGTCAACAATTTGGTATAGTCGCTGTCGAGCACCGCACAAAGTTGCATATCTAACGGAATTGTTTTTCGTCGATAGTTTTAGTTTTCTCTATTGAATAATTATTGAATAATTATAATTAATATAAATAAGTAGCTTAAGCGGGTTTTTTTTTCTAATATAAACTTTCTATCAATTTGCTGTTAAAAGTAATTTCGATAATTTATCGAAAAAATTTGGTCGAATAATTGAAATCCCTCCCTTTAAGGTTAAACCGATAAATAGTTGGTTAAAAATATCGATAGCTATATCGAATCAGAAAGTAATCAGTAGTCAATAATACGAGCGGAACAGTTAAAAACTATTCATTTTCGATTAAATCGATAAATGTGTGGAAAATAAAAAGTTTAGAAATCACAGTACTTGATGATAGGGCGGAACGTGGTCGTAATATGTTGGTAAAAACATCGATCGATCGAAGCTAGTCTCTTTCGATTAAATCGATAAATAGTTGGCTTAAAATATCGATAGTTTTGACATCACAATTATTAAAAAGCAAAGCGTTGTCCAAACATAATGACAAAAAATATCGAACAGTCTAAAGCTATTTCTTTTCGATTAAATCGATAAATATTGGGTTAAAACTATCGATGGTTTAAGAAACACATTAATTAATGATAGAGCAGCGCATGGTCGAAATATATGGACAAAATTAAAAAGATTTAAATTTGACCTGCAGCGATTCTTAAAGAGCTCTGTCTTTTTTTTTTATATTTACTGTATAGTTCACATCTTTGTGGGAGCATACCGAAATATGGCTTTGTTAGTAACCCCGACTTAAGCTGTTTTTAATTTAAAATTTATGCTAATCAGGCGTACTTGGAAAATGTGCATATAGTAATTAGGCAGCTCCCTTTGTGCTGTTGACAACTGAAACAACCCTCGCTGTGTGCAATAAAAACGCAAAGTCCAAAACACAACAAAAAACAAGAGTAATCTGCTCGGCAATGCCCGACTATGAGATACTTCGAAATCACAGGTAAACTGCCAGTTGAAGCAACTGTACTTCTTCTTGCCTTTCAACCACGCAGTGTATGGGAAATGTATTTTTGATTGACGATATATATAGTCCGATCTAAAATCTGTGTAAATCAATTCTAAGGGTTTCAATAGGGGCCTCCACACAAGGATCTATCCTTAAAATCGAGTATACTATACAATAATATATATGTATACTATTCTAATAGAACTATACCTCAAAATCGATATTTATCGTTATTATGGATATGAGAAAAGTTATCGAACAAAATTATTTATGATAATTTGAATTTAAATTTCCTATCTTATATACGTAGAGCATTCGTAGTTACCCTGTCATATAAAATTTGTGGGATTGGAGATGCCTACTCCTGCGTGTTGCAAACACGTGCACACAGCTATCATACCCTTTTAGTCATTACTAATGGGTTGAGGGTATACAAAAACAAAAAAACCAAAACTGAAACTGGCAACTTGTACGAGCATTGAGCAAATATTTAGCCAAACAATTGACGTGCCTGGCTGGTTGGTTGGTTTGGCTGGCAAGCAGGGGGCAAGGGCAGTGGGGAGGCGGGGCGGCAGGATGTAGTAGGCAGGATATGAGCGAGGATTTGTGCATGGCTCAGAGAGCAAACGATGCGCGCGATGCTTTGCGAGGCGAGGCGAGGCGGCGCGGCGGCATCCTTCAAAAAACAATCAGGCAGGCAGTAGCTGGCTGTGTGTGTGCGTGTGTGTGCGGATTGTGTTGTGCGCGTGTGTGTGTGTGTGTGCCTGGTGCTTGGGTTAAACTTGAAAATTTCATTTTACAAAGTCAATATTTGCCAGGCAGAGCAGCAACAGCAGCAGCAGCAGCACTTGAAAATTGAGCTGCTCTGTGGTTGTGCGTGTGTGCGAGTGTGTGTGTGTGTGTGTGTGTTGCGTCTCTCGCTGATTAAAACCAAATCAAATTATTTGCCAGCCAAGAGTTATACATATTTTTTAGACAACGCAAACAAACAGCAACAACAACAACAACAATTGCAGGGCGCAAAAGATGAGTGCCTGCCAAGGGCGGCGTCAGGGGGCGGGGCGGGGCGACTGGCCGGGAAAGTTTATCTATTTTTGTGGTAATTTAAAACAAATAAACGGCTGGCAAAGTTTTTGCTTAACTTGGCCTAATCCAAGCCAAATGCCGCTTGCCTGCATTTTCATTTTGCGCTGTTTGCGCAACAAATTAGTTTGTCAAGTGCGTTGAGCAGGGGGGGCGGGGGCGTGGCAAGGGGCAAAAATACTCAAAGCTGTGGCTACAAATATTGACACGAGGCAGCAGGAAATGAAATGTAGACAAGGCAACGGGCAGACACTAAATCAGTCAGTCAGTCAGTCAGCCAGTCAGTCAGTCAATCAGGCGCTGCTTTCATATGCCGTTTCATCTGGCAATCCACTTGCAGCCTGCCGCCTGCACATAACTTGCAACATGCCCCAAGCTAAAGTGTCGAAATATTTGCCCAGCAAACGGCAGCCTGCACCACCCAGCGCTAAACCACAGCGCACCGCCGAAATGTCAGGCGGAGGCGGAGGCGGCGGCGGCGTCGCCTTTGCGGTTCAATTGCGCTGAGATGTTGTTTGTCATTTGGCGCAAATGTCATGCAACCCCTACACACACACACGCACACACACACAGGTGGGCAGACAGCATACCTGTGCCACCGTTGACAACTGATGTCACCTGACAACAAGGCACAGTCACGACATTTTGCCAATATGCAAATTTTGCTGCCACTCGATGTCAGAAAACGGCGACAACTTTTTATTTTCTTTCCATATTGTCTCTAAACTGAATTCTAACTTTTAGCCACAATTTGTTGCTGCTGTCGGGGTTTTGCCCAATTTTCTCAGGCGATTTCACGTGCGACAAACTTCTCAAGTGCAAAGCAAAGAGAAGCAACAAAAATCTGAGAACAACAAAAATTTGCGAAAACAAAAAGTTTTCTTCGCATTGCGGCGCATTAAATACCCTTACAGACCTAAATGGCCGATGTCAAATATATTTATCTCTACTCAGTAAAAATCTTGATCAACAACAGGAAGTTTTTTTTAAGAACATCTCATTTACAAATCAATTCAAGGAAAAGAGTTTTCTAATTTTGAAAGATACTGAAAAAAACTCTTTTATTATATAATATAATCCCATAATATGATAATCTTTCAAAAATTCAAAATGGGAATTTAATTAGAATAGATCTAAAACTAAATAAAGTTTTTCATTTAAGGAATCAATTTTCCAAACAATTATATGGAATCTAAAAAATATTGTGAGGGCCTGTTCTAGACTTCAATTTGAATTAAACTTTTCGGCATCTAAATGGAATTTGCGTTCTTTACTTCGATTCCGATCAAAGCAAGTAGTTTAAAAGTTTTGCCTTTGAGTTGTCGAAATGACGATTAATTGGCAAAATAAACCAAGATATATATTTTATTATTTCATTACTCATTATATTGGAAAGGCTTAGCGTTTTTCACTGATGGTAAATTTTGCTTATTTAATTGAATAGTTTTACTCCACATAATTATCATTGGACAGGCAAAACGAAACATCGAAATGAAACCAAGTTGTTCTCAATTGAGGCTGCAAAAAGTCATCGTTTTGCTTGAGGACAATCAAAAATCAAAAATCTTAATCAATTTTATATCACAAAAAAAATTGTTAGAAACACAAAATCCTTTATAATAATTCAGTTGTCTTAGTTCTCTTATAAATCCCATAAAATGCATTATACAAAAAACAGTACAGCGATTAGAGATAGATTAGAGATAGTTCAAGATATTAAACTAAAAAATGTGTTTTTTAAGGAAAACGCACATTTCAGATAATTTAACCTATGTCAATTGTATTGTAAAGTATTCTGCTATAATTTAATGTTAAGTTTTCTGCCTAATGCCAAACTTCATAAAGCTAGCTAGATATGAGATACATATGATCATCTATATATATCAAGCCAGACGGATTGGCTTGCTAAAACAAATATGTGCCTCCATTTTCAAAGCGTTCTTTTAGAAGTCGCAACAAAATTGTAATACTCACTGTTAGGGTATAGAAAGTAAAAACTTAACATAATGAAATTTTCAACGGCTGACTTTGTGATTTGTTTAAGCGGCATTTGTGCACTTCAAGATGCAGAGAGGGGGAGAGAAAGCCAGCTAGAGAGCTATAGATACAAAGGGGGAGTGGCTGGGTGGAGGGGGGGTGGGCTTAGGTTTAGGGCTGACAACTCACCTGAAAACTGCTCACATCCAGCGAAGCCAGCGACACGTAAAGATTAAAAGTCGATGCCGCCAAGGCGGTCGTGCGCGGCGGAATGCATTCACCTGCAATACAAAAAGCAAAAGAAGAAGAATAAGTGGAAGAAGCAGCAGCAACAGTAGATAGTAAGCGGATATTGATAGATATATACGTATATATACCATAAAAACTTTAGCATCTCACAAGAAAAATCAAAATTAATTTCCGCCAGCGACCGAAACTCACGTAAAACGCACACAAAATCAATTAGCACCCCGATTTCGAACCCGACGACCACGCCCCCTTGGCACAGATGTCCAGCTACTGTTTAATGTTGTAGATTTAAGAAGATGCGTTATAAAACTTACCTTTGGGCACCACACAGCCGGAGAGCATTGCGACGGTGCCGAACAGTTCCGTGGATTTGGCAGCGCCCAGCAAACGTGTGGGATCGCCAGGACCTGCAAGGCGAAGCGTAAGAGGAAGCAGCAGCGGGTTAATTAGTATGTCCTGTTTACCCTGGCCAAGGTGTGACTTTGGCGCAACAACAACAACAACAATTACTCACTGGGCGGACAAACATCAATGAAACGCGTCAGGAAGCCCAGCGTGGTCAGCAGGCTCAACATGACGCTTTGGTTCTGCTCAATGGACTCACGCACCTTCATGCAACGACGCGAGAGCATTCCAATTAGTCCAGTGATCACCGCATAGCTGGAAAAGCAAGAAAGCGAGAGAGGGGGAGAACGATTAAATAGAGCAGTGAAAATATGACATAAGAAATAAACATTTGAGTTGCGAGTCAAAATCAGAAATAAAGAAAAAAAAGAAAGGGACAAAGAGAGAGAGAGAAAGAGAGAGAGAGAGAGAGAGAGAGAGAAATGGACAAAGAGAGAGAGAGAGAGAGAAATGGACAAAGAGAGAGAGAGAGAGAGAGAGAGGGAAAGAAACAGAGAAAGGGACAAAGAGAGAGAGAGAGAGAGAGAGAAAGAGAGAGAGAGAGAAAAGATAAAGGGACATTGAAAGAGAGAGCGAGAAAACAACACGAACTTTGAGAAAGAACGAGAGCCAAAATATAAATCACTTGTAAATCCATCGTGAAAGTACAATTTTTATAAGAATTTTCATAGCTGTCATATTCCATGATTTCGCTAAGTGAAAATTGTGGATTTACGCTGGAGTACGTAAAACGTAAAATTTCAACCTACAACTTTTTTCTGACAATCTCACTGCAAAATGTAATGAAACTAATTTTATTGTTTATACGCAAACCACCCACACTAGTGGAAATTAGGTGGAATGTTAGTTAGAAGTTAGAAAATTTTCAAAATAAAACGCAGATCGCTCGAAAATTACAATCTTTTAGTGAAAACATTCCAGAAAGCTTCCAGAAAAAGGCGATTCATAGTTTAAAGACTTTTACCTGCTACTATTAAAATATTAAAAACCCTCGAAAATTGATTTATAGAAATTAATTATCTATTATTTAATTAATGCTAGATTGAATAGTTTTGCATTTTTTAAATTTAAATTCCAAGATTATATTAACAGTTATTGTTTCCGAGGAAAACACAACCTGGAAAATTCTGGAAATAAAGATGTTGTTTATCCTGTTTCGTATTAAAAGTATCTTGATAAATTCCACCTCCCATTTGTCATTATTATTTGCCCCACACACCCACATAGTCGGTCGCTTTTTATATTCTTTTCGTGAGTTTGTTTCAACTGCAGAGTAGCTAATATCCTTCATATGGTAATCAGGGACACGCGTTTGGCATTAAGCATGCTTCAAAATGCAAAAACGATTAGAAGGAGGCATTCGCATAAAATGTTGTTGCTAAATGTTTGTAAGCAAATAAGGACTAAGCCACGGGCCAGGACAGCTACACAGCCGAATGTGTGACATGGCATGCATTGAGTAGCTCAGCTAAAAGCTGAGGTCGAAGAGGGGGGGATTCGAAGCAGACGAAGAGAACTGCAAATTCCCAGATTTATATTTGCTGCTGCTGTTGCTGTTGCTGATGATGTTGTGCAAATAATTCGCACGCATGTTGTGCATTCAATTAGAGAGCGTTGATTACAAACACTAAAAATATCAACCAATTCCGCCGACACCCTTTTAATTCGTGATTTATCATAATAAATTGGGCTGGAGAATAAACAGAAATCATCATCAATTACAAGGGACTACCCCTAACGAGACGATTGTGTAAAGAGCAATCGTTGATTTGCCACTCGACATGCCACTCGTCGCCGTCTCCTCCACTCGTCACTCTTCACTCGTCACTTTGTGTACAATCTAAATGAATGGCATACAAATTTTTACTATTTAAGTGCAGAATTCATCAAGCAATCGACTAAACCCAAACAAAAAGCAACCGATGCTGCCTATACTCCAGATATTTACACATATAAAAATACATATTTATATATACTCTATATAGTCCATATACTCGGTATAATATGAGTGATTGATACGCCATGACAATGTGCGGATAAAACGAAATAATATTGAAGCCAAATGCTGGCCAAAGCAAACAACAGAAACTACAATGCCAGAAAAGGAAAGAACGTTTATCAACTGCCACGCCGAAGATTAAATACCCTTCTAGTCAAAAGTATTAAAATACAAAAGCTTCATTTCCCACCGTTTGTTCCTATAGAAGTTTGTTACTGTTTTTTCAGAAATATGAGTAGAAAAGTAAAGCTCGTAAGTTTGGTCATGAAATTTTTGTAAAACAAAAAAATGTTTGGGACGGAAATTTCGTAAAAAACTATATGATATAGTCAAGATATAGTGAGGATATAGTAAGAATATATTAATAATATAGTAATCGTAAGGAATGGTTATAATTGTAAGAGCCGAGTTGGATTCATTTATTTGGAAACTCAAAAAGAGATCAATTTTGACCCATCATTTTTATGGTAGCTATATGAAATAACAATCCAATTCGACCAATGCCGACATTTGTACTGCCTGCAACATAGACGAACTTATGAGAGTCAAGCTTGCATATAGAAACAGACAGAATATTGATACTGATCAAGAATATACTATATATATCAAAGACGTCTTCTGCGCGACATTGCACATTCCGTGACGAAAATACCCTCAAAAATGGTATAAAAAAGGGGATACACCATTTGACCCCTTTTGACACACAGAGCCTTGACTGCAAATGGGGGGTTAGCTGACGAGTGTGTGTGCGCGTGTGTGTGTGTGTGGCGCTCAAATAAAAGCGTCCATTACTCAAACTCACACACGACCCCCTCCCCCCCCCCCCCCCCCCCCCAGCAATCGCCCCCTCGGCTGGCAAACAAAAGCGCCCGCTACGTGTCCTGGATGCGACTCGACTAGTGAAAGGAACTGCGACTGCGATTGCGAGATTGGGTTTGGGTTTGGGTTTGGGGCATTATGGAGCGAGAGCTCTCCTCTGGCGTTGTCAACTGTAAACATACTTGAGCTTCCTGTTTTGCTATTTGTGCTCGCTGCACACTTAACCAACACACACACACACGCACACCCACAGGGAGATCGTCACACACACACATACGCACACACAAGTTGTTTGCTTGGGTTTGGTTGGTTGGTCAATGTCCTGGCCGAAAAAGTACTCGGCAAACTCATCAGCACCACAAAAATATCCCTAATAATTTTCTTAAACCAACAAGCACAAAGCTGCATGAAGGATGCTTTTACCCAGTCAACAGCAGAGGTCGCCATGCCCCTGCCACCCTTGTCTTCCTCTCTAGCCTGTCATCGTTTGTCATGTGTCCTGTGTGTGTGTGTATGTGTGTGTGCTTGGCGAGGACATCGCTTGTGCAAAGTATTTAGTTCGCCTCGCCGGGGCGCATCAATCCAAACACACAAAATGGTCAACGCCGTCGAGTATCGGATGTGGCTGAGGTTTCCTTTCACCCCCGTGCCCTTGTGCCCGTTCGCGTTGTGGGAGCCACATAATCGTCACTGCCCGTAAAATAAACAGCAACAGGAGCAGCGAGGACATCAACGATGGCGTCAAAATAAAAATAAAATACGAGCGTGCAAAATGATTATCGTAAGAACGAATTAAATAATACACTAATCGAGGAGTTTGGAATCATATTTGCTTAATAGCAACATTTTAAAAATTTGTAAATCAATGTAGAAAATTCTATTAATTAGTGGGGTATTTCTGCTACTAAATGATAGCCCTGCTCATTAATTTAATTATCAATTTAACTTGATAATAATTACCTGAAAATTTCCATTTTCCAAGCTAATGATCTAGGAACTATACTAGGAATAATGAACTAACAAAAATTATTAAAATTCTAAGCTATTTTTTAAACATAACATGACATAGCGTTTAAAACAGCTTTAAGCACATTAAAAAATGCCTACTCCTTCCAATGTATGTATTTTGTTTAAATAATATAAATCTTAAATATAAATATTTGTTTTTAAAATGCCAACAACATTTTGAATGATGTAGAGATTTTTTCTAACTATTGTTCAAGCAGCTTTAAACATAAATAAATAGTAAGAAAATAAACTGACAAATTCGTATTATATGAAATAATACATTCAAGAAATTGTAAACATAAAATAAAATATATATATATATATATATTTAATGATTTATTCAAAAATATGACTATTTTATAAAGTAAAAAATTCGTTGTTGTCCTTATTTTAAATTGAATAGTACCCCGGCATAGAGAAAGTGTATATAATAAAATACGAGACCCTCGGCGCTGGACATGAGCATTATTTTCTCTCTTTTTTTGGTTGGGTGTGAAAAGGCATTTGGTGCAAAGCTCGAAATAAAATGAAAATAAAAATAGTGCCGCAAAAGGAGGACGTGCAACAGCAGCAGCAACAAAATTAACATCCTTGTTAGTTGTGAAAACACGTTCGCTAAATACGCGACGGGCGACGGGCGTTGAGCAACCCCGCCAGGACGAGTACGACATCACGAGTGCAAGGAGCAGCTCAAGTGTGTGTGCGAGTGTGCCTGCGAGTGTGTGTTTCAGACAGGCGCAAATATTTTAACAAGTGTCAAATGCACACGCTACTTAACTAAGTTCCTTCTCTCTATTTTATTTTTTCTCTAACTGTTTTTTTTATTTTTATTTTCATAGGATTTGCTCACGTGCAACATTTCACACAGCGAGCTAAAAAAAAATCAATTGATTAATAAACAAAACAGCAACACTTGCAAACCCCACCAACCCCCCGCTGCTAATGCTGCTGCTGCTGCTGACCATGTAATTTGGCCATTTGTGTGCATTGATTTCGGCACTTAAGAAGCATAATCAGCATCTACGGAAGCTGCAACAGCAGCAGCAGTTGTGGCAGCAACCAGGACATCAGCGGATTTGTGTTCAACAACAAGCAGCACGGCTCGCTGCACAACAATGGCAGAGGCAAACAGGCTGTCAGACGGGCAGACGGGCAGAGTATGTGCCGCAGGTCCAATGGCATCCGAGCAGAGCATTGTGCGAGTCGGCTTCACAGCGCATAAGCAGGATTAAAATCAAAACAGATTTGCGTTGACAATGACAACACGGAGCTGAACAGAACAGAACAGGCAGAAGGCAGCAGGCAGCAGGACATTGCCAACACGGACATGTTAAATGTGCCCAGTTTTTGAGCAGCGGCTGTTCGTTGATATGTGAAACGAAACACCTTGCCAAGCTGACATGTACAAGGACTTGCGAGGACGCGACCAACTTGAAATGTCATTTCAAGTTGATTACTAGCTGCGACAGGGGCGGGGACAAGGGGCGGGGCATGTTCGGCGGACAGGGGCAACAAGCTTAAATCGTTTTCAAATGAGCTGCACACGAGGAGTTAAGCCCTCAAGGCCCGCTTAACAAGTGCGTAGCATACGATGAATCCTTTGCAACATATGCCACACGGCAACTAAACAAAATGGCTGACCGCCTAATGACGGCAAAGTGTGGGGAGGGAGGGGGGCGAGGGGGCTGGAGACAGTTAAAGGGTTGCACTTAATGCACATTTCGCAATTGAGCTTAAAGATTTGTCGTACGAAATATTAACAAGCAAGCAGATGAGAGTCGGGAGTAACAGACTAGCAGATACCCTGGACTCAACGCTAGTTGTACTTCTTCTTTCCCACGTCCAGAACTTTGTTAGAGTAATGTATTCTTGATAAACTTCGGTGTTTACAGTCCGATCTATGTAAGAAATTTATAGGGCTTAAAACTGGCACACAAGAGTGTATTCCAAAGGGATATCCTCTAGCTTAAATATGGATGAGTTGGTTTTGCAAATTAAAATACTTCTTAGTCTCTGATTAAAAGAGCTCACATACTACAATTGATGTATCTAGCTCTTATTGTTATCAAGTTTACTTTATACTTCAAAGCCCATGTCACAAAATAGTTTTCTGTCAACATTTTTAACGGAGGTAGGTATCCAAAAAGTGACATTTTTTATCTGTATATATTCCAGAGTCCAAATACCAAATTTGCTGGCTCTAGCTCTTATAATCTTCGAGTTAAGCTCAAGAAATCATACCTAAAAATCGATATTTATCGATATTATGAAGATAGAAGCATAGATCGACGAATAATGTTAAGCTCGTTTTGGAATGCGAGAATATGGAATATATATCTCAAATTTCAAGTCTCCGGGCTTTGAAGGAAAAGCGACGCGATCACACTGACAGACAGAGGGCTAGATAGCTAGATCGACCATAGATGAAATAGTCTGATTATAGTTATATATGTATGTATATATATATAATTTGAAATAAACAACGTGCAAGCCATTATACGATGAATTTTAATCACTGCTTTATTTAAAAACCCTTAGCAAAAAAGAGAAAAATCATTAAAAATCAGTCACTCAGCAAAGTCAACAATGGCTCGGGATACAAGAGGGGCAGCTGTATGTGGCACGGGCAGAGAACGCAGCGAAACCAGATCCGAAAACCCGAAACAGTAACACAAATAGAAATGGAAATCGAAACAGTAATAGAAATGGAAATAGAAATAGAAATAGATTTAGATACAGTTGCAGATACATTTCCAGGACACGAGTAGCTGAGCCTGCGGTGCGCCTAAAACAACAAGCGACCAAATTGTAACAAAAGCAAAAAAAAAAAAGGTGTTAAATGAAAACTAAACCCAACAGTGGAGAAGAGGGCTGGGACAGGAGGGGGGGAAGGGGTAGGGTACTGCACGAAGTTTATTAAAATGCAATTGTGAAAATTGTTGTGCGCTGGTTGTCAGCACTTGATTAAGAGCAGCCGCCGTGCTGCAGTTGACAAGGGGACAAGGAGCGCAACGAGGGGTTGCTGCAGAGCAGTTGCGCCGGCGCACGCGCCTCTACACACACCGGCTCCCCGCCTACCGCCCCTGTCAACCGAGGGAGAAAGAGAGGGAAAATCTGTAGCTGACGCGTTCCGCTTGGGTGTCATGTCAAAACAATGCAACTAGAGTCGCATTTTTAGGGTTGACCGTGTTGGTGCCTTCAGCTATTCGGGCAAATGCGATTTGAATAAGCGCCATGGAAAAAGTCAAAGCGCGCTAGTCAGAAGTGCACAACTAGGAGATACCCTGCTAGCAGCACCAGTTACAAATAAATAAATAAATTCGTGGCTTAAAGCCCGATAGTTATGAAATGTTCAAGGCCTTAATATAACATACAAAACTGTAAATATACCAAAGATCAATCCTCTAGCTTTGATATGGAATTTTTGGGAGTAAGGGAGGTAAGTGTCCAAATAGTGAAATATTCTAGATCTCTGCACGATAATCTATTTACCTATTTCCTGCACAGTACGATTTTGTATCGATTACTTGTCATGTGTTTAAGCCATCGATACAAATCGATATCGAAATTTTATTAATTGAGCAAATCTCTTAGGTTTTAGCTAGAGTTATCAAATTTGACAGGTTGGTTCTATAATAGTATACACATATCAAGTATATTTCATCTTATAGCTCTCATGGAAATATCTACTAATTTAAGCAACACTTTTAATGCTATTGTCTTTTTGGGAATCTACGAAAGTTCTATGGCATTAATAATCGATTTATGGTTTAAAGAAACCATGTCTCAAACTATGTCTCAATCGATATTCAAAGATTTTATGAAGTATATATATATATATATATATATATATATATATATATATATATATATATATATATATATATATATATATATATATATATATATATATATATAATAACAAGTTATTTTTCTTGAATCGCAAATGCTTTCTTCTGCCTATTACAAACACATATGTATACCCATCTTGCAATGGGTTCAGGGTATTCAAATGTCTAATTGAAAGTGAAAACCAGCCAGCTGATGATCATTGCAATGCTGATGATTTGTTAATAATGATGATGCTGCTGCCTGGTGTACACCTGGTCACCTGGCAAATGATAACTGCTCCAGCTGACTCCAACCGAGCTGTTAACCAAAACTTTTTGGCCATGTTTATGCATTAGACGTGTCAAATACTTTTTTGCTACTGCAGTCGCGTGGCGTTCTCCGGCTGCCCTTTATGGCCATTAAGTTACCATTGGCCCAATGGCGCAGGCATCAGCCAGCGAGCAGCGAGCTGTGGGCGTGCGAGTGGGCAGGGCAAATGGAGCTATATATGCCGCACAGACGTATAAAAGGTTTATATATTTCTAGCACAGCAGATGCTACCCTATATAGCCACAGTCGCCCCAGTTAATAGACATTTGATGCTCTACAGGATATGCTGCATATCATGCTAAGCTACGGTGCATAAACACAGCTATAACAATAAACTGCTGCTATGAATATTATGTAGTAATACGACATATAGCTGAATACTGTTAAAGTATAGCACAAAGTTATAAAGAGCAAATCATGAAATCGAGCTGTGCACAAAAATTGATAATGCATTGAAACGAATTACATAAAACAATGCACAGCCGCTGCCCACTTAACATGCTAAGTTAACAGCTTTTAACATAACACATAATACGCATGTTAAAAACAAATGCTAAAAAAACATTTAGAATTGCGTGAAAGCAACATGCTCACCATAAAAAGAAAATTGAAAATTGAAAAAATTTAAATAAAATACTAAAGATTTTCCTTTATTTAATTTAATTTGTTAAAGATGGTTTAAAAATCGTGAATTTTTGTTGTGTCCATTTTTCTGTAGCATTATCACACAATACAGACCTGAGTAAGAACTCCCCAAAAACAGGGTATTAGTTAAGTCACAAGGCCAACACATTTGCTGCACACAGCTCCTGCCCCACTTTCGACCCACTTTTAATGTGGCATTTGGTTGACGCAGAAACACCAAAAATGTTAGCATGTGCAGTTAAGTAACGGTAACAATGCGTATAAACATTATCAGAGCGGGCAGAACAACAACCGAAACAGCCAAAACAATGAGGCGTCGTTATCATTACGAGGCGCGAGAACAACGCCAACAACAACAACATCATCATTTTATCATCATAATTATTGGGCTTATTAGCGCGTGCAGAGAGGGAGAGAGAGAGGTGGCAGAGACTTTTATAGAGACTAGAGAGAGGTGGCAGAGACTTTTATAGAGACTAGAGAGAGGGAGCAGAGACTGTTATAGAGACTAGAGAGCATATTGCAACAGTCACGTATTTGGCAAATCCGTTAAAAAGAAAGTTGAAGCTGTCACATACGCAGTCACATCCCAGCACATTCACATAAATCCCATATATATGTTATATATATATATTTATATTAATATATAAGTAGATCCCAGACAAAGTGACAATGCGGCTTATACAATTCGTCATGTCATAAGGCTCAGCGCCCCAGAGACAGAGCGAGAGAGAGAAAGAGAATTGAGATCTCAATTCTGGCTAATGGAGTTGCGTTCGCAGAACAACAACTACAACTACAAGAACAACAGCTATAACTGCCTTCTTATGAATTTCAATTGGCCCACAAATGTCCTCAGCTCAAAAAGGGCCAACTGCGAGAAACTGTGAATGTACTAATACCCTTTTAAAAAGAACATGAGTTGGGTATATATAAAATGGAGGTCAAAGTGAGTCACAGATGAAATTATATTAAAAAAATACCTTCACAATCTCCACCAAAAAAAAAAATTAATGAAAATGATATTGATAATAATATTAATAAATATAAAACTATTAATATTTTTAATAGTAGTAGTAGTAATAATAATAATGATACTAGTTGGATTTCTTCAGAAGAGTTTTAGGGCTATTAGAGAAATTCAAAATAATTAATAGTTCAATATCCTCCATTCTAGCCGATTCGTTAAGTTGGAAATACTATGTTTCTATAGAACTTAGCTAACTTTTTGTATTTTTAATTGAAATTTTATATCAAGAAATATTAAACAAAAAAAAAAAAACATTTTTTTCCGCTTACAACTTAAAAACTTGAAAATCACAAGTTTTATTCAACAAACGTAAAGCTTACATTTCAGATTGTAAGCCACAAACCTCAGTGGATGCCTTGACAGGGTATCTTATAGTCTAATAGTTAATCCTTGACAGGAGTATTTGGCTGGGTGTGTGTGTGTGTTTGCATTACTAATATGAAACGCCCACCGAAGCAACAGCAAAAACAACAATTGCCGCATGCCACTCGTACAACAACAAAAGGAGCAACATGCAGCAGAAACGTGCGTCTCCCTAATTCACAGCAAGACGCTTGTGTCCTGCATTGAGCCGCAGGCGGTCGATCCTTGGGCATCCTGCGGCGCTAATAACCCACTTACTTATAGTTATCCCTTTGTCCTGCTGCTGTGGAAGCTCTGACAGGCCATCAATTACGAGTATTATGCGAGTATTACTTATATAAATGCGCAGCGGGGTTGGGCATTGGCCCGGGGTGGGCGGCAACAATTGCAATCAAATTGACCACAACGGAAATTTTCACAAATGCAATTTTGGCATTTTTTTATGGCAAATAAAAAACAAATAATTAAAGTCCGTCAAGTATGGAACACGCCCCCTCCCCCAGCAAATCGCCCAGCGTTTAAAATTTATTTAATAGATTTATAGAGATTTTTTATTTAGAAAAATTGGACACGGACTCGAACTACAGCGGCAGCGTTGCCAGATTGAGAGATTTTTCGAAACGTGTCCAATTGGAACTGTGTATAGTTAAAAAAAAAGAAGAGGTTCCACAAATCAAAGTGAGAAGCGTAACAAAAGCAATGAAAGAAAGCAAAAAGAGAGAGGTGTGGATAACCAGAAACGGAATACGAAAAACAAAAACAGCTGTGAGCAGACGCACCTCGAGCCGCAACTGATAAGCGACAGAGTTGGGACACAAGAGGAGCCAAAGCAGGGCTGAAGAAGGCGTGGAAGGGAGACAGCGAAGAACCGAGATAAACCACAACAACACAGTAATTAATTTCAGGGATATTCCCTTGGTGTCGTCGATTGATGAATGCAAATGAAATTTTTACATGCGCGAAGCAAAACAAATTCCTTCTTTTTTTTTTTAAATATATGTATATACGTTCTGTTAACGCGCTTCGTAATGATTCAGATGACGTAAATTGAGCAGACAGCAGAGCGGGCGATCGATGGGGTGGAGAGGGGGCCGAAGGGTAGGGAGCAAAAGAGACAGGCGCCACAGCAGCCGCAGCCGCAGCTGTTGACCGCAAACCGCAGGCAGCGGAGCAGAGACAGAAGCAGCAAACATCACAGCGAAAGGATTGCGTATGTGTGCGAGAGAGTGCGCGCTATATGCACACACACACATATACATATAGTTGTATTTGCATTTGTGTGCTGCTCTTTTGGACGCATCATAAATAATGCGCCCAGGTGACATGAATCCCCAGCGCTTATCAAAAGAAGCGCCATGAATTTAAGCAAAAGAAATGCGAATAAATAAACGTGCACAAGGAGACAAATGGTTCAAAAAAAAAAGGGGGGGGAAAACAAAAACGGTTTATAAGGCGCGCACATAATGGACTCGAGCAATAAGTGATAAGGTCTGGCAACACTCAAGAGTTGAAACTATTAATTGAATATGGGCACATTTATTTTGGAGAGACGTTTAGTGTTAAGGGGCCTATTTTGGCTGTTTTCTGTGTAACTGTATATTAGCTAAAATACATTTTAACTTTATTACTGTAATAATAATAAAAAAATATTCGAATTTTGGTTTGGTTTTCTCCATAACTTCATATTTCCCAAAAAATTCTTAATTTTCTTATTTTAATAATAACTAGGAATTGCTAACAAAATGTCACGGCTTTTCTTTGTTTCTTTATATTGCTCAACTTTCATATTTCAATATCTAGATATTATTAATTGGATATTAAAATTTTGCGTAATTTTCTCCGTTACCTCATATTTCCCAAAGTGAATCCTAATTTAAATAACATAATTAAAGTAAATTCTGTATCTGATTTTAATTATAAGATTTTTTAACCATATGTTTTTTTCGTCTTACTATTTTAACTTACATTTTCTCTAAAGAAACTAGGAAATATTTTAATTTTCTGTCAAAAATATTTGTAGTCCCTCTTTTTTCTAGCCCATCATTCTCCTTGTTACTATCATGAACTATTTTCCCAGCCATTTTGAATACTTTGTGCAAATTGTTCTAACCAGTTTAGAACCTGTTTTTAAAACTGAAATATCAAATTTCATCAACAACGTATTTATTATGCAGTTAAAAACGCCGAGAGAAAAGTTAATAGACCTTAACACAATAGAATTATTGTGTTATTTTGTTATACTGATTCCTTGAATATTTTCCAGCTAGTATGTAAAAAAGACTACAATAAACAGGAATTAACTGTAGATTCGCTTGGACTATGGTTATATTTGAAATATATAGAGTTCTGGTAAACAATTTACATAGACAAGCGAAAATTGCAATATCATTTATTATCGCTGAGTTTCCGGTTACCTACCAATTTATTAGCAAACCAAAGAGAACAACCCTTTCCACACACACACACACAATCCCCTTTCACATATGATTATAGATTACCGTTAAGCCCCTTTAATACACATATGTTGGAGTTGAAATTAATGAAGGGTTACTTATATGACAATTATTTGGTTATTGACTTATTGCCAAATGCCACGCCCCATTTTCTTGAGTGAAATGCAAATAAATTTCGCGACAGTTGTAAACCCCCCACCCCTCCTCCACCCCACCCGAACGCCCATTTAATAGACCCGAAATGTGCGTGCGTTAAACTTTTTAAAGCGTTGCGCCTCATTAAACGCACAAAATGTGAAAATCTGGATGAATCGAAAAAAGAAACAAAAAAAAAAAGAAAAAGAGCTGTGTTGAACTCGTGCCGAGGCCAAGGCCAGGGCCGTTGCGTCTGCCATTACCACGCCCATTAATGCAAATTAAACGCAATGCGGACATATGCCCAAAACTGACTGAATGCCGCCGAATGCTGCCTACCGACAGCCTACTCATGGCTGGGATGTCACAGCGCATTATCATTCATAAATCAAAACATGGAAATTGCCGAAGCACATGAAGCTGTGCGCTCTCAATCTGAAGCCCAAACTGATTCTGAGCTCCGAGCGGGGGTTGTTGGCTTTGCCATTTGATAATCTTTTTCAATTTGCGCCTGGAAAATCCCTGCCTGCCTTTCTCCATCCCCCGTTGCACACTCTAATAAACATATACAACTCCAAAAAAAGTTATGAATAAATTAAAACATTTGTTGTACTGGCTGCTCATTTTTTTTTTTTATGTTTGTGTTGCCGTCTATTAAATTGACATTAGAGTGGGCTTAGGGGGTTGAGGGTTACGGTCAGGGGATAGGGGATTGCAGTGCCCTCGGGCCCTTGCCAAGTGGCCGTTGCAGTCGCATAAACCTAAAATTAAGTTGTCAGTTTTGCCATTTCAGGCGAAATGTGCGCAAATTTCACAAAAAGTAAACAAATTGAAATCGGAGCTGTGCTTGCGAGTTGTGTAAGTGTCAGCGATATATATATGCATGCGATATATGCGGTATACGATGATGCGGTAGGCCAAACACGAGAACCAAAGGAAAATCATTTAGGAAACAAGAAAATACAACTCAAGCTATACGAAGAGTAAATACCCTTGCAAGCATGTTGAAGATGTTGACTCATAAACTTTTTAGTTAATTAAAGTGATTTTTAAACTTATCGTTTGATAGATTTTTTGATTGTTATAGCTTGTTTCTGCCTGAGACATATGATATATATCGAACGATTCGATACTTAGTTTACTTAATTATGTAGAGCATTATTCTGCTTTTAATAGGTAGGTTTTGTTCCATTCTCGAACTAAGCTCAAAAGATGTTCGATTGAAAGAATTTCAATTCCAATATTCTAAATGTTCCTGAATTCAGAATTATCCAAAATCTACCCTATATGCTGCTCCAGATATTTTACCTACAAGCATTACTTTTTTCATTATCCCTTCGATATTCTCCCGCTTTCCAGTTATTTTATCTCCAAGCATTACTTTTTCATGACCCCATCGATATACCCTCCTTTTCTGTTAGTGAATAAGTTAAAAAAATACGGATGTGGCAATCAGAAATCCTGTCGTGCGGTTTTCAATGAAAATTCATCAGCATGTCATCAATGTCTGGAAGACAGGCACAAATCTTTGCTGCTGCTGCTGTTGCTACCTCTTCTTCTTCTTCTTGTTCTCAGCTATTCTTTTCTGTTCTTAAGTCTGGGCCGTTGTTTTCTTAGTAACGCGAACGCCACCCAAAGCGTTTTCCATTTGCCAAAGGGAAATATCAACGGGGTAAACGTTCGAGTTTTTATATATTTTGACAGACAGTTGGCAGCAGCATGTGGTAGGGGTTAGCGGAGCCGGAACGGTGCGGCGGGGGTGCAGGGGTAGGGGCAGCACAGTGCGTCTTCAATTACGACACGAGCGTTGAAAATAAAATTTCAGCAGTCGCCGTAGACGTCGCACCGTTTGCCATATGGGAAATGTCACTTGTGTAAGGAAAATCAACGGACAGATGTGGGCGTTGAGGGGAGGGATGTGAGGGGGGCTGAAGTGGGAGGGGAGGTAAATCAGAGCTGTGCCTACCGCAGCTGAAGGCGAAATGGCGCAAAACGGCGGCTATAGAAATCAACGTCACCAAATGGACAACACACGTGGGGCCAACAAAGATGTGGATCATGACGATGATAATAATGATGATGACGATGAGGTGGATAATGATGATGGGCATAATGATGTTGTGGCTGTTGATGACGGCGGCATTGGGGCCGTTAAAAAGCCAGCGCCAAATAGCTCCGAAAAGTAAAGCCGCTCGTAAAACTCAAACGAGGCGAGGAAGGCAAAAACATGGCGCCAAATAACCGCAAACATAACGACAGCCCCAGGATCAGGATGTTGGCGACGTTCGCCGCCATTTTGTAAAAGAAAAGTGCATATAATAATATAAAACAGCAACAACAACAACAACAGCAAAAAACAGCATCAACTGCTACACATAAGAAGTCTAGCAAAAAAGCATTAAAGCCAGAGAATGTAGGGAAAATTGAAAGAAAATAAGACGAACAGTTAATACTCTTTAAAAGACAATTGTTAGAGATAGAAACAGGAACTGAGGTAGCTTAAATAACTATAGAAAAAATTAAGTAAATCCTTATTTAAAAAAACGGCCAAAGAAAAACAATCTTTAAAAATAAAGACATGCGAAGGATCCAAATATTATATCGAATTCAAGGTAATGTATCAAAAAATGAAACTATCAAAATTCTATAAAAAATATATATATGTATTTTCCATCATTTTTAATCCTTTCCATAATCAACTGATAACCAAAGTTGAGTGCAATATCTAGATAATTCTTTAGAATAAAGATATGATGGAAAGCTTTGAACATCACATTAACCAAATTAAAAGATATGACCAAAAATGTTAATACTGGTACTTTATAACAAATATACATATATGTATGTATCTTATAGATCTGAGCCATAAGATATGTATACAATATTACCCTATCTATAATTAATTGATAAATAAAGTTGGAGCATTATATAGATAAATGTCCAAAAAATATATAAACAAAAAACTCAATTCAATCCTATCAACGTTCACTTAAGCTTACAAAAAGTTTAATCGCATTTCGCTTAAAAATACTCCTGAGCAAAATCTTTTAAATCTGGCCACACTGAGATGCTAAGTGGCAACTCTGATAAAAACAAAAGCCTGAAATAGTAGTTTCTGACTATCAAATGTAAGCAGTTTTTTGTTTATAAACATATTTATATTTCTGTATTTTTGTATTTTTGCACGGGTGGCAAGGTGGCAATAGCTTGCAGACCATATTAGCTAACAGCAACTAAAGAAAACCAAATATAGTTTGACATGCATGTTAAAGTGGCTGGAACTGTAACTGTCACAGCTATTTGATATAACATTATTTATACTTAATTAAACGAAGAAAATACAATTTACAATTCAAAACCCTTGCTACACTTTATATCGGGGATGCCTAACAAGCTGCATCACATAGTTAACGTACACTTACGCGGGCAAGGTCACTAAGAAGCACTTGGCGTAAGGCACGCAGAGTGTGGGGTGGGGGGAAACTAGAGCTACGGATTGGGCACTGAAAATGGGCGTCTGTGATTTGGCTTTTGTGAAAAGTGGAAAGTAGAAAGTGGAAAATGGCGAATATGTCGCCGAGCATCGTAAAAATTTATGCCCAAAACGTAAGGCCTCGGCCTCATCCTCAGCCTCAGCCTCAGCCAGCAAAATGGCAGCCTAGGAAGAAGGGGTGGGGAGAGAAGCTCAAACAGTCATGCGAGCATATTAAATGGAATGGGAACTCTGCCCCCAAATGCTGGTCAAATTGCGTTCTTATGGCACTTTAGTGGCAAAATCAAATTAGAATTTATGTTAAGTTGGCCGCAATCATAAATGGCGCCCAATGTGGGGCCGCATTGAATGGCCATAACCAAAGAGTGGACCAGAGCTTGGCGAACTCGAGCATTACCAAGGTTATGGACTGGAACTGGCGAAGAGGGCAGTGATAACTGTGCAGATTTTTAGTTTTAGTTTTTAGCATAAATTTTTACGGCCCCTTTTTATGTATGGCGCCCAACGTGGGCTAGGCGCATTGGATTAGTGGCTTGTAATGTGCGCCATCTGTCGGCCACTTGAGGGCATTACTCACGCCACATTTGGCGCATTCAAGTGCTTAGCGTGTTAATTTGCACCAGTTTCAGTGCTTCGAACTCTAGTTTTCACTCACAGGAGGGGTTGGACTTGCTGCGTTCTACGAGAGGGGTTGCTTCTGCCCCTGGGCCACAAATCGTGTCTGCCTAAGCCCTCACAATTGCCGTTTGATTGAGTGATGCGCTCTGCTCGCTCTCTAAAACTCTAGACAATGTTGTTCTTGTTGTTGTTGTTGTTATTGTGGAAGAGACAGTTGTTGAGGGTGCAACAGGAACAACAAAATCATCATCGTCATCAACATTATCAACATTATCTACATTATCAGCAGGAGCAGCCACTGCTGACGAGCATTAAATTAACTGTAACTGGCACCGGTAGCTGCACTTTACACATTTTACATATGTCGACCAAGATCTGACTGGCTTGGTGGGTGGTTGCTTTGCTGGTTCTCTGGTTGGCTTGGTTAATATTCCCTGGAGTGTAAAAAGAAGAAAAACAACAAGAACAAACGAACTTCTAGCCAAAATCAAAGCGCATGCACTCAAAAGATCTGAAACTCTACGGACTCTACGTAATTCAATAGCCCAAAAGCCGACACTGCCCCTCATCCTTTTTAATGCCAATGCCCATTGCCTTTGACATGCGGCTCTGGACAGGCACTCATCAAACTTTTGACATGCAACTCAACATTCATTGGATGGTCGTATGGGGTTGCGTTGGGTGTGGGGTTAAAGAGAGCATTCGAGGCCGCTGCCGCTGCGCCTTTTTGCATGCAAAATGTCAGCGCATATGTCAGACTTTTGCATATGACTACCCGAAACCCTGCTAACAACTAACATGCCACACACCTCGCATTATCGAGGGGTGTTTGTTGCATCTGAACATAATATTTAATATTATTTGAATATCCTAACATATTGTGGCTATAAAGCAAATATATTGTCGGTAAATGTGCGAGAACTTGGCCTTCAATTATGTTCTATATGCAGCTTTAGGCGTTTTATTAATAAATTAATTGAATAATCAAGGCAAATACAAAATTCTGATTCGATAAGACTGAGAGAAGAATGGTGAAAATAAGTATCTGCTATTTACTTAGAGAATATATTCCAAAAATTACATTTAAGGATTCCAAAAATAGATGAAATAGATGAAGATAAAATAGAGTAAGTCTTAATTTTCAAATAATATTCTTAGTATTCGGAAAATTTTCTACAGAACTGAGTCTCGAGCTCGGACCTTTGTGAGGTTTATAATTTTCATAATGATAAGCTCTTGAAAATTCAATATTTGGGAGCCTAAAGAGAATATATAAATGTTTTGGTTACAATCTCTTCTAGATATTGTATCTCAATTGTTTTTATTTTAAAAAATCTCCTTTAAATTGGGCCTAAATTTTGGATATCTAGAAATTAAGAAAATTGTATTGATAGGTAAATCATGATAAACCTTCTTTAAAACTGATAACATATATATGGGTATCTCTTGCTTTTCCGGAAATTTTTCTGAGAAATATATACAAGTCTTGGGAAAAACTTTTATAGCCGAGTTTTGAATTCGGAACTTTTTGAAGTTTCTTTAAGAGTCTAACATAGGTATATATCTTGAAATTTTTCAAAAAAATATATAGTTTGTTTTCAATACTTTTTAGATTTTGTGTCACAAACATTTTCATTCTCCTCTATTCCATTCTCCATTCTCCTCTAAGTTGGGTCTACATTTTTGTAAACTTAAGCAATTGAGGAACCACAAAGAAATTATTATCGATAGGGTCTTAGCTACCAGACCTTTCGCTTGACCAACAACAAACTAGTTCGAATAACTCTCGCATTTCCAGTTAAGAGTTTGCCGTATTTTGTTTGATTTTTTTTCTAAGCCTATGTCCAAATGCATTTTGATGCAAAACTGAAGCGAAGTTTTTGCCGCACTTCTTTGAGCGCTGAACCGCTCCCTCTCTCCCACTCTCTCCTACTGTCGCTTTCTCTGGAACTGCCCTATCGCATTCTCTGTGTTTGCTATGATGTGCCTGTAACTGTAATTGATGCTGACTTTTTGACAGTTTGAATGTCGAAAACGAACAGATGAGAGCGCGTACCAATGAGCAGGGGTTGAGGAGGGCTTGTCGGCTGTAGGGGGGGGGGTGTAGGGGTGGGTGGTCTATCAGCGAATGTTCGGCTACTGTTACAAAAATGACAACTCTGATTAGTTTGTGACAGTTTCGTGATTTGAATTCAATTATGACATGCAGATTGGGACTCGCGAAACTCGCGGGGAATTGCAGTTAAACACAGAAACTTCATTATGAATAGACTCCGAGGAAAATACACGGGACTGCAGATGACAAAAGCTGACTGCTACGCGAACTGCTGCTCAGGGTTCGCCGTGGACAATGGCAATGGATCAATAAATACGCCGTTAAAGAGTCAATATTTTGATTTTGAGGAGCAGCAGCAGCAGCGACAGCAGGGAAAACAAAAGGACGTGAAAAAGGAGCGCAGCGCACTAAGCAAATAGAAAACTTTCACATTGCCGCCAGCAAGGACAATAGCGTACGAGTTGGGGGATGGGCAGAGAGGGGAGGAGGGGCTAAAGTCTGGAGAGGGAGCAGAACGAAGAAGTGTTCAATGCCTGCGCCCATTGTCAAAAAGAATCAACAAAAAACTGAAATCGGATATTAAATGCACAACAAACAACAACAACAAATAACAACAAGAACGAACAAAGGCGAACGCTTGAAATGAATACGCCAGGAGGAGACGCTGCAGCCATGGCGCGCTACACTGAGCGAAAAAGCCAAGCAACCATCAATCACAAGAAGTTAAAAAAATAACACTTTATTTTAAAACCTTAACAAGCTCTTAAAACTTACACATTGGCTGGCTAAAAGCAGGCGCAGTATACAGCTCCTAGTTTTTGCACTGCTAAAATGCATAACAGGGTGACCATATCTAAGTTATTTTATCATAAAATTAAATTAAAATTATGGAGATATTATACCTCACTTTTGATAGTTGTATTAAACATTTTCTATGTTAATCAATCACATATTTTAAACATAATCAAACAACAGAGTGACCATATTTCTGGCATTTTTGAAAAAGTATGTAAGAAATGTGAAGACAATCCTTTCAATCTAAGCCGAATCTTAAGCCAATCAATCAAAAACGTTTTGGCATTAAAGCTTTAATACTAACTGGGTGACCATATTTTGGTTAAAAATATGGATTTTTTCTTTAAAGAAACGGAAGAAACTTTTTGTTTTTCCGTATAAAAGCTATTGTAGGACATTCAAATCCATTGGAATAGTAAGAGCTAATATTAAGAAACGAATGAAAGCCTACAAATGAGAAGTATTCGAGTAAACAACATGAACTAGTTCCTTTAGTTCCAGGCCATGAAAATCATTCTAATTCGTAGCAGTTTTTTTACGCAGTGTAATAGTGTTAACTGGAGCAGCGTTGGTGGCGGGGGCGACAGCGACTGTGGTGGCAACTAAATAGTTGCACTAATATGTCCATGACGTTGGTAAAATGAAACCCACAGCACGTGTATGTGTGTGTGTATGGGTGTGGGTGTGTGTGTATGTGTTTGGTTGAAAGGCAGCTGGGTTCAGTAATTGAGGCAAAAGTTAAGGGCCAGTGTCGCAGGACAACAGGAGGCCGTGCTGCAAAGTGCATGCCGGAGAGATTCGCACAGGACAAGAACCAGGACGAGGCATAACTCCAAATGGCCATTCGATATGGTTACTTTAAAGGGTAATTAAATTAATCGTGCAGGAGCAACAGCAGCAGCAGCAGCCGCCTTGTCCTTGTTGACATCCAAACAAAAGGACACGCGGCGCACCCAAAGAATCCTGCCAGGCTGAATCAGAGCTCTCTCTCTCTCTCTCTCTCTCTCTCTACCCCCCTCTAACCCTTAACACAAACGCGACTGGTTACCACTTTTTCTTGTCGTATGCATATTTCATTATGACAGCAGGGAGCTGGGCGTGGCGGAGCAGGGATTCGATTGTGCAGCACGCGGGGGGGTTGCTATGCGCAGCGATGCTGCGGATGCGGACGTGGATGTGGATGAGGTTGAGGATGCGGATGCGGATGCGGATGCCATGAAGGAAGCTTCCGTGTGCGCCTTATCGCGTGTCAAATCATCGTTATGATTGCCGTTACCTGCCTACCCCGCCCCTCTGACACCTACCCCTGCCCTGGCCCGCACCCCTAAACCAACCTACTTGTCATAACTTTTTTTTTTATCATTTGTTTAGCCAGACAACGCCTTGAAAATTGATGATCAAATGATGATTAAATATGTATTTGCTATCGTTTTTTTATTAGCGGGAGGGTTGAGTCTCCTGTATATGATCTGTCTAATGATTGCGTTGATTAATTATGAATCAATTACATTGTAAAACGAGAAGCGCACACGCCATACACACACACACACACTCACAATAATGTTTTTGCATAGAATTCAAATTTGTTATGGTTCAAGCAGAAGGTCGTATGGAAGCTGTTAAGTTTAGGGGTTGAGCGTTGGGAAACTTCGAATTTTTGGGTTTGTTCAGGCGAACTTCAAATAATTGAAGCACATTTATAAGAGCTTTGATTCAATTATATTTAAGTTTTAAAGTACAGGTTTCGGTTTCAGCAGAACAAGAAGTCTTTCTTCCGCAAAATTATATATAAGCAATTAAATGTTTTATATTTTACATTAAATATAATATTTAGAATTTTATCAAATATTTTTCATCGAAGTGTTAAACTTGATGTGCTAAAATAACATCAAATTTTGTGGCTATTGTTTTCGCAACAATCTGGCAGCACTACAAGAATTTAGTATGCTTGTTAAGTTGGCCGCGGCACACTTTAACGAGAAATTCAGCATTCATGAGTAACTCAGATAAATGAAATTATATTCAGGCAAAAGTTATGCGAATATGGCTTTAAAATTAATAAAGATTAAGCTCAATAGATTTATATAATTTTATGATTTATCAAATATACATATATATATTACTTACAAAAACCTTCATGAAATTTCCAAAGAATACAGAGATAAAGTTACTGCACATAAATTTACTTCACTTCGACTGATTTAAAAGCTGAATTGCAAGTATGTTCGAAAAGCCTGAGAAACACGAAACTCTTGCAGAGAAAATCAAAACTTCGCTCAAGCGGAAACTTTGTTAACCAACCGAGTTCTATGCGGCTACAGCAAACCACGACTTTGTGGATAATCATAATGATAATGATGATAGCGATGGTAACTATGATGATAGTAATGATGACAAAGCTAACCAAAAAAGGCGACTGGGTCAGTGGGCGTGCTCTATATGCAGACACACCAATGCAAACATATGTAATACATACATACGTATACACATATGCCTAGCAATAGAGGAACTTTGGCTTATGACAAGCTAAATTCTAAATAGAACCCAAAAGGAAAAACATGAATTTACTGCATAATTCATTGAAATGTTGGAGCTCAAAGCAACTGAGAGAAGAAAGCAAAAAAAAAAATTGAAAGTTTCTTAATTAAAATCAAATTTGTGTTACAAATCGGAATGAAAAAGTGTTGTCCCCTTCGCTCTAGTACCCCCCTCTTCGGCTCTCCACTTTTATGTGCCGCTCGACCAATTAAAAGTAAACAAAAATTAAATTATGCAGCTACAAAAAGCTGCACGTGAAGCACAGCCAAAAGATTGACTACAGCAGTTGGCCGCCCCGAAAGCTACAATTGAATTAGAAAGCAGCAGAACGAGAGGAAGAACTAGAGCTGAAATAGTTAGAGGAGGGGGAGGGGGGTAGAGGAAGCAACAGCCAAATGCTGGCTGCTTCGACAGGAGGTGGCATCCCATTCAAGTGCGGCGAATTGAATTTCTGTTTCTTTATATCTATTTTTTTTTTATCCCACTCTTCGCTTTGGCGTTTTATTCAAGTTTTGGCAAAATGGCGCAGCGTATTGTGTAGCGGGGAATGGTGCGGGCGTCGGGGCGGGGGGAATTATAGTCAAAGAAAATGTGATTTTGCAGCAAAACGTTAGACGCAGCTATAGAAAACAAGACGGCAACGCTTTGTAATTGAATTGAGCGCCGAAAAGCGCGCTGCTAAAAAAAAATTGGGAAAATAAAAAGAAAAGCAAACAACCACAAAAGGCTGCGAAAAAAAAGTGTGGGAGAGAGAGCGAGCGAGAGAGGCGGAGAACAATGGCGGCGGGCTACTAATAAAATAAACGAAAAGCTTTTGTAAGCAAATTGAAAACATAAACAAACGAAAATTGATCAACAAAAATAAAAAACTAGAGAAAAATTCAATGGGCCAGGCAGGGGGACAGTGCACACAAAGGATAAACAAAATGTTTTTACTGGCGAAACAAAAGCCAAGCGAACAAAATGACTAAAATATAAAAACAACAAAAGTCACAAAAATGCATAACAAAAGTTTTTTTACAATCAAAAAAGTGAACACAGCGCAAAATAAACAACAAAAACAAAACACAATAAGCAAATGCATATGAAATTCAATTTCTGCAAAAATAAACAAAATGGCGTCTGTGTGTGTGTGTGGGTAACAACAGCAGAAATTCGATTAAAACTTTTGCACTGCCCAAAAATACACACACACTCACAGACACACGCACGCAAAAATAAGCGCAAATTAAAGAAAAACAAGCAGCGACGCCGACTGCGCGCGGGCTACATTAAAGTTTTGCCAAAAAAAAAAATTCAATTCAACAATGCAGCAGCAGCAACTGTAAAAGCGAAGCAGTCATAAAAACGTGCAGGCAGAAAGTTAGCGGCGAGTGTTGAAAGCGCCCGCAACAACAACAATAACAGAAACAACAATGGCTGCACTTGCTCATAAAGCGCAGTTGGACAAGCACTGCCAAATGGTAAACACAGCCTGCACAGTTTGCGAGCTACTGCATATGCAAGCCATATACATACATACATATACTGGCAGCACACTAGCTGTCTCGCTCGCACAGCATTGACACGCCCCTGCACACACACAAGCGCTCCCGCTCGCACACACGCACTGCCTGGCCGCCACTCACGCATTTTCGAACATTGTATTCTTTCGAACTTGCGCCATTTCCCCTACTTGCGAGCGCGCGCATATGTGTGTGTATGTGTGTGTTTGCCTGTGTACGTTGTACTGTTAACTTTGTGCAGTTGTTTCTTTTGTTTTTCTTTGTCGTTTTTTTCTTTTGTACTCACTTTATCATGTCCGGTAGGCGTTCCGGTACTTTAGGGTGGGTGTTTTTCTTCACATAGCTGGATGATAGCGCCTCGGTGCATGCCAGCATTAGCTCCGTGGATAACTCGACCGGATGTTGTGGTGATTTTTCTTCGGGTAACTGCAAATGGCGAAAGAATCAAAATACAAATCAAACAGAAAGTCAAAAAGTGTCAATGGAGTTGTTGGCGTATTGTTGCTGTGACTGTTGTAGTTGTTGTTGTTGTTGCCGCACAATTGTTGCATGCTTTGCGGCGTTAAGCGACATTTTTCGTGTGTGTTCAAATTAATTATAAAAGTTAACAGCTACAACAACAAAAACAACAACAACCGTAGCGACCACTCACATCAATCAAAATGTTAATTGATGTTTTTTAACGCGACGCTCTTTATCTCTTTCTCTGTTTCTGCTTCTTCTTGATTACATGACAAGCGGCGTGTGCGCTGATCCATCAGCAATAACCAGAGAGGGCGGGGAGTAGGGCGGAGGAGACAAGCACAACAATAAACACGAGCCAAAGCAACAAAAACAACAACAACAGCAACGCAGTAAAAATATTTTTTATGAAATACAAAAAAAAAGGCACATCAAACGAACAACAACAATGGATAAATAAAAATGGCTTTTTACGCGCTTTAACGATTGATTTAACAGCAGCCCGCAAATATATATATGTATACATATAAACATTTATGCTTATATAAAAACAATAACAAAAACGACGCACGCAAAACTTGACAGCCAAATACTGACAAATTGTCGGCCCAGGCTGGGCAGGGTTAGGGCTTGGTGGTGCGGGTTGCGGGGGTTTTGCGGCTAGTGCGTTCCGAATTTATAGGCCACAATCGCGTCGCCGCGGCCAGTAAATAAAATACAAATAAAAATGCCACACAGAGCAACAACAAAAACAACAACAAAAACAAAAAGCAAAAGCAGCGCGCCAAATAAAAGCGTCAAAAGAAATGGCAAATAAACAAGCGAGCAAAATAAGAAAACAATAAACTTTAAACTTGACAAAGTTCTAGTGCGTGCGTGTGTGTGTGTATGTGTTATGTCAAAGCAAGTCGACTTGCGAATGCGCTACATAAACAATAATATATGAACTAAATAAATAAATTCAAATAGTTATTTGATGTCACGAAATAAATAAATTGTGTGAATTGTAACTATAAAAAATTATATGTTCCAACTTTTTGTTCCTACTTTAAGTTAATTTTGTAAATACAATATACTTCTACTTAAAAAAAAACGATCAAGTTTTCAAAATGTCAGACTGAGCGCAAACGTTAAAAATGTTCAAATTAATTTTAATTTAATTTGTGCTTTTGACTTTAATTTGTTTTTATATAAATGCATATATATATATACATATATATATATATTTAGATGAAGTAAATAATTTTTTTGCATAAATATTTTAAAAATATTAACTTTAAAATATCTCAAGGCTCACATTCATATGAAAATAAAAATTTAACTAATTCCCCAAATTTTCTATAATTTTAAGATTTCAAAAAGTAAGGTATTCAAAAGTTCTTGAAAGGTGTCACAAAGCTCAACGGAGAACGCAAATGCCCTACAGCACAAATATATTTTATGGATAAAGCGTATAAAAGAGACCAAATCAGCGCGGCCAAGTGTTAAGTGGCTATATGCCAGGCAACGCGGGGGGGGCGAGGGACAAGGGAAGATGGCAAGGGCGCGGCGACCGAGTGGGCAAGGATAAGAACGCGAGCCAAGTTTAAAGCGTGCGACGCACTTGGGGGAATTACGATTCTAGATGCATTTCATGGCGACAACGCGGCGACACTTTTATTGGGCCACCAGAGGCTTTAGCTCACCTGGAAACTCTTGCTGATGGCATCGAAGAGCGTCGCAATGGAGTTGCCCAGAAGCGCATGGCGCGCAATCTGTGGACAAACGGAGCACGCATTCCGGTACAGCTGCACGGCCAATGTGACGGATCTGATGGCAAGGAGATCGATTTAGTATTGGAATAAATAATATTTCCTTAACTTCTCATTCAGCTTACTTCTTTGAGATCTCGGCATTGTCCTCCAATCCCTTGCTGATCACATGATTGGCCAGCACACCGAGCCCATCCATGCTGAGGAACGCCTGAAAGTCGTAGGTCTGCGCCTTTGGTATCACACGCAACAGGTTGCCCAGCGTACGGTCCAGACCCTGAGAGCCGCCGCCCTTCATCACCAGATGCAACAGCTTCGGCACGCTGCTATCCCGTTTCACATGGGCGGGCAGGGCCTCCAATGTGGACAAGTAATCCGCGGCACTGGGTGGTGAGAGTTGAAAAAAAATATAAAATAAAATTTAGGTATTGAAATGGATCTTGTCCTGACTGATAGAGAGATTGACCGAATGACTGAATGACTGACTGACTGAATGAATGACTGACCGAACGAAGGACTGACTGATTGGTGATCAACGCAGAGCCCATACCGCAAGAGCTAGGAAGCTTAAATTTTCACTGTAGTTACCTTATGTGATGAAGGAGCACGTTAAGACGGGGTTTAGGGGTATTTCACCCGCATGTGTGGAAAAATCTCGAAAAACGTTTGTATGAAATTTTTTTGTTTACCATCCGATCGGTTCAAAACTCATTTTCTAAGATCTTTGAGGGGATTTATTGTAACCGTGCCATGGACAAGGCCGGGGTACACCCGCTATTAACCTATATAGACATAGGTCGAAAATTCCCACTCCACAAATCGGTCAAATTTCAATCGTTTTTCACGAGGTTTGGCTTTTTGTACATAGTTTTCCCTCTAGATTAATCTGGCATTCAAATCTGAATACAAAAATTTTAGTCGAAATTCATGTCAAAATCTTACCCCTAGGATTCGTATAAAAGCATAGGTTTAAATTTCCCACGCCCATAACTCGGTCAAAACTCAACCGATTTTCACGAGTCTTAGCTTTTTGGACATAGTTTTCCCTTCTAGAATAATCTGGCATTCAAATGTGAATACAAAAATTTTAGTCGAAATTCATGTCAAAATTAGTCGAAATTCATGTCAAAATCTTACCCTAAGATTCGTATATAGACATAGCTCTAAATTTCCCACCCCCATAACTCGGTCAAAACTCAACCGACTTTCATGAGTCTTAGCTTTTTGGACATAGTTTTCCCCCTAGAATAATCTGGCATTCAAATCTGAATACAAAAATTTTAGTCAAAATTCATGTCAAAATCTTACCCCTAGGATTTGTATATAGACATAGGTCTAAAATTTCCACCCCCATAACTCGCTCAAAACTCAACCGATTTTCATGAGTCTTGGCTTTTTGTGCATAGTTTTCCCGCTAGATTAGTCTGGCATTCAAAACTGAATACACAATTTTTAGTCGAAATTCATGTCAAAATCGTACCCCTAAGATTCGTATATAGACATAGGTCTAAATTTCCCACCCCCATAACTCGGTCCAAACTCAACCGATTTTCATGAGTCTTAGCTTTTTGTACATAGTTTTCCCTCTAGATTAATCTGGCATTCAAATCTGAATACAAAAATTTTAGACGAAATTCATGTTAAAATCTTACTCCCAAGATTCGTATATAGGCATAGGTTTAAATTTTCCACGCCCATAACTCGGTAAAAACTCAACCGATTTTCATGAGTCTTGGCTTTTTGTACATAGTTTTCCCTCTACATTAATCTGGCATTCAAATCTGAATACAAAAATTGTAGTCGAAATTCATGTCAAAATCTTACCCCTAAGATTCGTATATAGGCATAGGTTTAAATTTCCCACGCCCATAACTCGGTCAAAACTCAACCGATTTTCATGAGTCTTAGCTTTTTGGACATAGTTTTCCCTCTAGATTAATCTGGCATTCAAATCTGAATACAACAATTTTAGTCGAAATTCATGTCAAAATCTTACCCCTAAGATTCGTATATATGCATAGGCTTAAGTTTCCCACGCCCATAACTCGGTCAAAACTCAACCGATTTTCATTAGTCTTGGCTTTTTGTACATAGTTTTCCCTCCACATTAATCTGGCATTCAAATCTGAATACAAAAATTTTAGTCGAAATTCATGTCAAAATCTTACCCTAAGATTCGTACATATATAGACATAGGTCTAAATTTCCCACCCCCATAACTCAGCCAAAACTCAACCGATTTTCATGAGTCTTGGCTTTTTGTACATAGTTTTCCCTCTAGATTAATCTGGCATTCAAATCTGAACACAAAAATTTTAGTCGAAATTCATGTCAAAATCTTACCCCTAGGATTCGTATATAGACATAGGTCTAAAATGTCCACCCCCATAACTCGCTCAAAACTCAACCGATTTTCATGAGTCTTGGCTTTTTGTACATAGTTTTCCCTCTAGATTAATCTGGCATTTAAATCTGAATACAAAAATTTTAGTCGAAACTCATGTCAAAATCTTACCCCTAAGATTCGTATATAAGCATAGGTTTAAATTTTCCACGCCCATAACTCGGTCAAAACTCAACCGATTTTCATGAGTCTTAGCTTTTTGGACATAGTTTTCCCCCTAGATTAATCTGGCATTCAAATCTGAATACAAAAATTTTAGTCGAAATTCTTGTCAAAATCTTACCCTAAGATTCGTATATAGACATAGGTCTAAATTTTCCACCCCCATAACTCGGTCAAAACTCAACCGATTTTCATGAGTCTTGGCCTTTTGTAAATAGTTTTCCCTCTAGATTAATCTGGCATTCAAAACTGAATACACAATTTTTAGTCGACATTCATGTCAAAATCGTACCCCTAAGATTCGTATGTAGACATAGGTCTAAATTTCCCACCCCCATAACTCGGCCAAAACTCAACCGATTTTCATGAGTCTTAGCTTTTTGTACATAGTTTTCCCTCTAGATTAATCTGGCATTCAAAGCTGAATACAAAAATTGTAGTCGAAATTCATGTCAAAATCTTACCCCTACGATCCGTATATATGCATAGGCATAAATTTCCCACGCCCATAACTCGGTCAAAACTCAACGGATTTTCATTAGTCTTGGCTTTTTGTACATAGTTTTCCCTCTAGATTAATCTGGCATTTAAATCTGAATACAAAAATTTTTGTCGAAATTCATGTCAAAATCTTACTCCTAGGATTCGTATATAGACATAGCTCTAAATTTCCCAGCCCCATAACTCGGTCAAAACTCAACCGACTTTCATGAGTCTTGGCTTTTTGTACATAGTTTTCCCTCTACATTAATCTGGCATTCAAAACTGAATACACCATTTTTAGTCGAAATTCATGTCAAAATCGTACCCCTAAGATTCGTATATAGACATAGGTCTAAATTTCCCACGCCCATAACTCGGTCAAAACTCAACCGATTTTCATTAGTCTTGGCTTTTTGTACATAGTTTTCCCTCTACATTAATCTGGCATTCAAATCTGAATACAAAAATTTTAGTCGAAATTCATGTCAAAATCTTACCCTAAGATTCGTATATAGACATAGGTCTAAATTTCCCACCCCCATAACTCAGCCAAAACTCAACCGATTTTCATGAGTCTTGGCTTTTTGTACATAGTTTTCCCTCTACATTAATCTGGCATTCAAATCTGAATACAAAAATTTTAGTCGAAATTCATGTCAAAATCTTACCCTAAGATTCGTATATAGACATAGGTCTAAATTTCCCAATCCCATAACTCAGCCAAAACTCAACCGATTTTCATGAGTCTTGGCTTTTTGTACATAGTTTTCCCTCTAGATTAATCTGGCATTCAAATCTGAATACAAAAATTTTAGTCGAAATTCATGTCAAAATCTTACCCCTAGGATTCGTATATAGACATAGGTCTAAAATGTCCACCCCCATAACTCGGCCAAAACTCAACCGATTTTCATGAGTCTTGGCTTTTTGTACATAGTTTTCCCTCTAGATTAATCTGGCATTCAAAACTGAATACACAATTTTTAGTCGAAATTCATGTCAAAATCGTACCCCTAAGATTCGTATATAGACATAGGTCTAAATTTCCCACCCCCATAACTCGGCCAAAACTCAACCGATTTTCATGAGTCTTAGCTTTTTGTACATAGTTTTCCCTCTAGATTAATCTGGCATTCAAATCTGAATACAAAAATTTTAGTCGAAATTCATGTTAAAATCTTACTCCTAAGATTCGTATATAGGCATAGGTTTAAATTTTCCACGCCCATAACTCGGTAAAAACTCAACCGATTTTCATGAGTCTTGGCTTTTTGTACATAGTTTTCCCTCTAGATTAATCTGGCATTCAAATCTGAATACAAAAATTGTAGTCGAAATTCATGTCAAAATCTTACCCCTAAGATTCGTATATAGGCATAGGTTTAAATTTCCCACGCCCATAACTCGGTCAAAACTCAACCGATTTTCATGAGTCTTAGCTTTTTGGACATAGTTTTCCCTCTAGATTAATCTGGCATTCAAATCTGAATACAAACATTTTAGTCAAAATTCATGTCAAAATCTTACCCCTAAAATTCGTATATATGCATAGGCTTAAATTTCCCACGCCCATAATTCGCTCAAAACTCAACCGATTTTCATGAGTCTTGGCTTTTTGTACATAGTTTTCCCTCTACATTAATATGGCATTCAAATCTGAATACAAAAATTTTAGTCGAAATTCATGTCAAAATCTTACCCTAAGATTCGTATATAGACATAGGTCTAAATTTCCCACCCCCATAACTCAGCCAAAACTCAACCGATTTTCATGAGTCTTGGCTTTTTGTACATAGTTTTCCCGCTAGATTAATCTGGCATTCAAATCTGAATACAAAAATTTTAGTCGAAATTCATGTCAAAATCTTACCCGTAGGATTCGTATATGTATATGCATAGGCTTAAATTTCCCACGCCCATAACTCGGTCAAAACTCAACCGATTTTCATGAGTCTTGGCTTTTTGTACATAGTTTTCCCTCTAGATTAATCTGGCATTCAAAACTGAATACACAATTTTTAGTCGAAATTCATGTCAAAATCGTACCCCTAAGATTCGTATATAGGCATAGGTTTAAATTTCCCACGCCCATAACTCGGTCAAAACTCAACCGATTTTCATTAGTCTTGGCTTTTTGTACATAGTTTTCCCTCTAGATTAATCTGGCATTCAAATCTGAATACAAAAATTGTAGTCGAAATTCATGTCAAAATCTTACCCCTAAGATTCGTATATAGGCATAGGTTTAAATTTCCCACGCCCATAACTCGGTCAAAACTCAACCGATTTTCATGAGTCTTAGCTTTTTGGACATAGTTTTCCCTCTAGATTAATCTGGCATTCAAATCTGAATACAAAAATTGTAGTCGAAATTCATGTCAAAATCTTACCCCTAAGATTCGTATATATGCATAGGCTTAAATTTCCCACGCCCATAACTCGGTCAAAACTCAACCGATTTTCATTAGTCTTGGCTTTTTGTACATAGTTTTCCCTCTACATTAATCTGGCATTCAAATCTGAATACAAAAATTTTAGTCGAAATTCATGTCAAAATCTTACCCTAAGATTCGTATATAGACATAGGTCTAAATTTCCCACCCCCATAACTCAGCCAAAACTCAACCGATTTTCATGAGTCTTGGCTTTTTGTACATAGTTTTCCCTCTAGATTAATCTGGCATTCAAATCTGAATACAAAAATTTTAGTCGAAATTCATGTCAAAATCTTACCCCTAGGATTCGTACATAGACATAGGTCTAAAATGTCCACCCACATAACTCGCTCAAAACTCAACCGATTTTCATGAGTCTTGGCTTTTTGGACATAGTTTTCCCTCTAGATTAATCTGGCATTCAAATCTGAATACAAAAATTTTAGTCGAAATTCATGTCAAAATCTTACCCTAAGATTCGTATATAGACATAGGTCTAAATTTCCCACCCCTATAACTCAGCCAAAACTCAACCGATTTTCATGAGTCTTGGCTTTTTGTACATAGTTTTCCCTCTAGATTAATCTGGCATTCAAATCTGAATACAAAAATTTTAGTCGAAATTCATGTCAAAATCTTACCCCTAAGATTCGTATATACAGCTGCGAAAAAAATAAAAGCACCACCACTACAAGCAATTTTCAAATAGTCGCCCAACTCACATTTTTAACGTTAGGGAAACGTTAAGCACATTTTTAGAAAGGGACGACTCTTACAAATCTGGGAGTAAAAAAGGAATCATCCTTATTCTTAACGTTTTTAAGTTATTTAAGGAACTTTACTGAAATTGATAAAATTGGGAGCAAAAAATAATAGCACCACTTTTCAAATATGGGTTTAAAATTAAAAAAATGAACGATAAGTACCGAATTCATTAGTTAACAATTTTGAACTATCAATACTAAATCTATATTCATCATTTAATATTTAGTACAGTGTCCTTTGTTGGCAATAACAGCTGCGGAGCGTCTTGGCATGGAATAAGCCAAGTCCTGGCATCGTTTTAGGGGAATTTTGGACCAGGACTCTTTAATTTCTTCCCAAAGTGATCCGATAGTGGTTGGTATGGAAGCAGCAACTGCCTTCTTCACGTCGGACCACAGATTTTCGATGGGGTTCAGGTCAGGCGACTGAGCAGGCCACTCCAAACGTTCACAGAGTTCGCCCTGAACCATTCCTTTGCTTTCATGCAGGTGTGCTTGGGGTCATTGTCCTGTTAAAATACCCATAAGAGCAGCATTTCGTATTCTGCAAAGTGTAGCATTACTGTCTCCATGATATTCATGTACACATGCTGATCCATGATGGTTTTTATCCATGGTATTGGACCTACTCCATAGTAGGAGAAGCAGGCCCATACCATTACACTACACCCTCCATGCTTAATGGTTCTTGTGGTGTACTGGGGTTTGTATTCTGTGTTCTTTGGACGTCTTACGTATGATCGTGATCCCTTTCCACCAAACATAACCACTTTGGACTGATTATAGAATATTCCTCCATTGTTGGGATGTCCAATTTGCATGATCCCTGGCATACTTCTTGGGCTTAGTAATATGTGTCGCGTTTAAAAGTGGTACCATTCTTTGGCTGCAGGCTTTTGAATTATGTTGCCTAAGATATTTGTGAACTATTTGGGCAGTCGCATTTATTTAGAGCTCAATTTTAAGCTCAGTAGCAGGCTTGAAGGGATCCTTCTTGTTCTGACGAATCAGTCTTCTGACATGAAGAGGGCTCATAGATCTATTTCCTCCGTGTGTTTCAGTTTTTTCTTTATAGTTTAAGGCGTTTTTAATCATTTTAATAAAGCATCATACAAATTGACCAACTTCTCTGTAAGTTTTCCGTCCAATATCAATTTTTTGATAAGATAGCGCTTTTCCGCAGTGCAGTGCTTTCCACGTCCCATTGTAATGATTATTATTAACTTTTATGATAGAAACAATGAAATCTTAGTTAAAACTAATAAACACGTGCTTTCTACAAAGGTAATTCCGCGATATATGGAGGATACACTAAAAAAAGTGCTAATGGTGCTATATTTTTTTTCGCTGTTTTTTGGGGGTTTTTTCTTAAAATCCCCAAAAAAAATATATAGACCGAAATTTGAACAACGGTAACACTTTTTTTGTTTATGGGGAATACTAAACAATTTAAAAAAAATAAAGATTTAAAAAAATCGCAACAGTAATCCAATTTTTTTTTATCAAGTACAAAATGTGTTGTAGTGGTGCTATTATTTTTTTCTCAACTGTATGTATGCATAGGAT